>VUQH01085224.1:0-12712 GCA_015106775.1 Etroplus canarensis
AGAGGAGGGATAGTGGATATATTGGACAAAGGATGTTGAAGATGGAGCTGCCAGGCAAGAGGAAAAGAGGAAGACCACAGAGAAGATTCATGGATGTAGAGAAGGAGGACATGCAGAGGGTTGGTGTGAGGGAAGAGGATGCAAGGGATAGGATGAGATGGAGGCAGATGATCCGCTGTGGCGACCCCTAATGGGAGCAGCCGAAAGAAGAAGAAGAAGAAGAAGAAGAAGGGTGGACAGATGGACAGACAGACGGATGGACGCCATGGCATTAGCTCACAGGTCCTTCAGCCGGATGAGCTAAAAACCTCAAACCTTCATCACTTCCTTTATTCTGACTGGATAAGGGCAGAGCTCATGTGAGCTTGCAGCAGGTGCAAGATATAAATATTAAAAGCTAATCTCTGTGTGAAGGCCATTCTACATGGTGTAAATGTCCACTCACACAACAAGCATTCAGCTTATAACAAGGCCAATTCTGAACTTGCAAACTGCTGGTACATCTGGCTCCACATTTATGTTACTCCTTTTTTAGTAAAACGATTCTAATGCATAAGCAAATGTTCAATTCTTAAATAAGTATAATCAGATAAGAGGAAAAATAAAAACTGTGTGAAGGATACACAGTAAATTACATGCTAGAGGGATACACATTCATAGATTCCCCACATATACCACATATTCATCAAAGAAAATGTTAACTTTGTTTTATTTTCTCTAGTTTTTTGCATATTTTTTTCTGTCTATGCTACAATTAAACTGCAAAAATGGCAAATAGTACTAACACTGTCATGGCAATGAGCATTAGAAAAGAGTGCCGGTACTGAGAGCAAGTGCCCAGATGTTTCTTTTCAACATTTTTTCCCCCACAATACAATTCAAACAATTCAGAAAACGTGTCATTGTAAAAACAGTATGTGCTAAACAGTTTCTCTTACCATAGTTTTGCAGCATTCCCCTGGTACATCAATATGATGACAATAATAGCTTTTCTCAGGTGATGGTGGTCGGTGTTCCAGCATGCTACAAATTTAACACTGGTGTTCTTCTCTTTGAAACTCAAATCAGTGGCATAATTCTGGATGGCTCCATTGCTAACAGTGATCCAGCTACTGTATATGGCACCAGCAAGGTAACAGTTTGCACATACTGTGGAGCCTCTGAAGAGCCCGTGATATGTTTGGAGGAACAGCACACAGAAGAAAATACACATTGTTCACAACTGCAACGACTCCAGAGGACAAACTGCTGATCAGAGAATAGTACTGCCTCAGTTAGCATAGTATTATATGGGAGTGAGTGCTCTCAGTCCTGAACTGGCAGGCCTCACACACTGTTAGGGTTGTAACAGAGCATGTTCAGTTGCAGGTTTTCATCCCAGTGTCTGAGGATGATGAAGAGCTGATTAGCAGCTGCCTTGATCGAGGCTAAATCTTTGCCCTCTGGGATGTCCTGCGCACTTAGCCACATGCTGGCTTTGGCGGCTACCAGTTCCCACTCTATGAAATAGCTGGCAGAGCTGTGCTCCAGCCAGGCAAGAGCCACTGCTGTGGCCCACACCATGCTTTCTACAGGCGATGGTGTTTCCAAGCCCCCTGACCCAGAGCTCCGTACACTGTCCGCCTGGCAGTGAGAGGAGAGCGGGGGATTGGCAGCGGCAAATGGGCTGGCTAATGAAGAGGGACCAGCCTCCATCCAGGTGCCCCTGGAGAGATGAGACAGACTGTGAATGCCTACAGTGTGCTCTGCAGGCTGCTGATATGCTTCTTGCTCAAATGGTGATCTGTATCCATCATCAGCACTCTCAGAGCGGCGGCTGCTGGAGTGAGACAAGTGGCCCAGGCTGGTGCGGTGGCTGGTGAAAGGAGATGTCCACTTTAGTTTGTCCATGGGCACATTAATGGCATCACACAGAGCTGTATCCAGGGGAAATGCACCACAAGCCAACTGCAACAACACCTAAACAGAAAGAAATATATAGAAAATGTATTCATTCTGGGGGTTTTTTATGACTGCCTTTGATCAATCAGTGGTGAAGCAGAGGAGTAATGTATTCAAAGTCCAGCGAAAATTGATTTTAAGTTGACAGATTGTGTGTTTTTCTTCCTGCATAACAACAAGAAAAGCTAGCAAACAACTCCACAACTGCTTCCATTTCACGTTGCTCTTCTGCACAGCATTTTTTTAAATTTTCCCAATCAGCAGCTTGTTGTGAGGCATTCTGACCAAGGGTTCCTCGCTGTTAAAGGAAGAGGAAGTCATTTCATGGGCAGCTCTTTTACATACCTTTTATTCTGCAGCTACTCATTTCTGACACATACTTTTTCACTGAACTTGAAAAGTGCAAAATAACACATGGGCAATGCAGTGTGTGCTAAGCAATTAGAGTTCCCTTCAAGATATTGCTTAATGGAAAAAAGAGTCATGCTCTTCTAATATTAAGCACTGAAACTACTTTAGGGCCTATTATTCCATCACAGAAAAATTCTTTTGCAAATCAGAAAAAATCTGCATATGTAGTTCTCTTTAATACCATCAAAATGTTTCATGGATCATACTGCTATTAATACAAGTCTATGCCAGCTGTAGGTAATGGTATTTACTACTAAAATAAAGCTCTTTCATTCTAACGTATAAACCATATGGATCTTTTATAACATCCCATTCTAAATCCATAATATAGTGTGGTCCCTCCTTTGCAGATATACAGCTTCCACACTTCTGGAAGGGCTAGCTACAAGATTTTGGACAGTATTTGTAGGACTTTTTGCCCATTCATCTAGAAGAGCTTTTGTGAGGTCAGACAGTGATGTTGGACAAGAGGGCCTGGCTTGCAGTCTCTGTGTTTGTTCATCCCAAAGCTGTTGGATGGGGCTGAGATCGGGGCTTTGTATGGATCCGTCAAGTTCTTCCACACCAAATTCATCCAACCATCCCTTTATGGACCTTGGTTTGTGCAATGGGGCACAGTAATGCCAGAACAGAAACGGGCCTTCACCAAACTGTTCCCACAAAACTGGAAGCATAGAATTGGCCACAATGTCTTGGTCAGCTAAAGCCAAGCTAAAGCATTAAGATTTCCCTTGACTGGAACTAAATGGTGTCTACTTATATAGCGCTTTATCTACCTTATTTTTAAGGCCCAAAGCGCTTTACAGTCACACTCACTCACCCATTCACACACACATTCATACACCGATGGCGGCAGAGCTGCCATGCACCGACACTAAGAAGCCCAGGGGTACCCCAGAAAAAACCCCATAGCGTTATCCCTCCACCACCAAACTTTAAGGATGGCACAAGGCAATCAGACATTGTGCATTCTGTATACTGGCTCCTATGTGCTTTTACTTTGCAATGATACCACTTACAGTTGATTGTGGAACAATTAGGAGGGAAGAAATTTCACCAGCTGCTGCAATGGTGGCATGCTTTAAAATTCAGTGTGTTCTTTAGACTGACCTATTCTTTCATAAATTTATTTCTTTAGGAGACTGTCTGAATTTTGCAAAGAGATTTGTTGTATTTAATCTAGAATACTGCATGCTTATATGCTGCACACCTTAAACCTCGCATCTCAGGACTGTTCACAATAGCCTAAACTACCACTTACTGTTTACTCTTTAACAGACTCTGACACATTCCCAGTGTGTGTCACCTCGAGTTAGCGCACATCAAAAAACATGTAAAGATCTGCAACCTACCAGAGGAACGTAGTCTTTGTTCTCGTTGTCACTCTCGCCAATTGAATCACCAGACTTGCTGTGAGATCGACACATGAATCCTTTGGCAGCTCGAGTTAGCAGACGAGTCCTGCTGAGGGCCAGCCTTACAAAGGAGAGGGGAGTGCAGAGGTAAATCACATTGTACAGTATGCAAAGCACACACCACTATTAGATTTAATCCATTAATTGCACATGGATTGAAAAGCAACTATCTTTCTTTTATTCTATTTAAAGATTTAAACATAATAGAATCCAATTCAAAACCGAGGATTTGGAATTATTGGTAATGAGGTTTTTTAGGTACATTAGCAATGCTAATGTACCATTAGCAATGCTAATGTACCGCAATTCTGCGGATAGAAATGCCTTCATCTAAGCTAAAATATATCTACAACTACTTTTAAATGGATTGACATGAAACTGTATAGACCTTGTATGTTTTAAGTACGTTGTAAGTGAACTAGCCTCCGGGTCTGAAAAATTAAACCAATGCAAAATCATCTCAACCTTCCCTCTCTTACTTTGTCTCCAAACTACTTCACCTGAGCTGTCCCTCTGATGTAATCATTTCTAATCCTGTACATCCCAGTCACTCCCAGCAAAAATCTCAGCATCTTCCATTCTGCCACCCCCACTTCTGCCTCCTGTCTTTTTGTCAGCGAATAGAATAGAATAGAATAGAATAGTATTTATTGTCATTGCAAAACATAAGTGTAAAGTGCAATGAAATTTATGATTGACTCTGTAAAGTGCCAGATATAAAACATTATGACAAAAAGAACAGTATTGGAAGAGTCGCTAGTATGATATAAAACCTAAAATCTTAATCTATCATATGTACTTAGCAGCATGAAAAGATGATGATATAAATACTGTTGTGTCGAAAAACATATGTATAGGCAGCATGAGAAAAGATATAAGTATAGACGTGAATGTAAGCATTTTAACATCGTGGCATGAGCAATAGGTACAATATGGTTGTGACTATACAAATATGTACATGGCAGCATGAAGAGAAATATAAATATGGGTGTGAATGTAAATATATTTACATAGTGTCATGAGAAATAAGATATAATATAGTTGTGATAAAATTAAACATATGTACATGGCAGCATGAAAAAAGATATAAATATGGGTTTGAATGTAAACATATGAACATAGCAGCATTGTTATGGTGTGAAGTATTGCACAGTGGATCATATGGAGACAGGTTATGTGTCAGACATGTCGTTGTTTGGCCTGATTTAGAACAGCTACTGCCCTGGGCAAGAAACTATTGTTCAGTCTGGTAGTGTGGGAATGGAGGGCTTTATAACGTCTGCCTGATGGCAGCAGTTCCACCATGTCCAAACCATACACTATAGCAGGTCTTGCCACCATCTTGTAAACCTTCCCTTTCATTCTTGCTGCTATCCTTCACTCACAAAGCACCCCTGACACTCGTCTCCACCCACTTCACCATACCTGAACTCTCTTCATCTGTCCATTGCTTTGGAGGGTTGACCCCAGGTAAGTAAACCCATCCACCTTCACCATTCTATCTGCCTCCCTCTCATTCACACTCATGACCTCTGTCTTGCTTCTATTGACTTTCATTCTTCTTCTCTCCACTGCATATCTCCACCTCTCCAGGCTCTCTTCCACCTGCTTCTTACTCTCACTACAGATCACAGTGTCATCTATGAACATCATAGTCCATACAGACTCCTCCCTGACCTCATCTGTTAACTTGTTCATCACCATTGCAAACAAGAAGGTGCTCAGAGCTGCTCCCTGATGTCATCCCACTCCTACTATAAACAAACACTAAATTATATTGCCTTTAAATGTAGTTGTGCCTTTAATGGTCTGTTAACATGCTATCTAGTGCCATAATCAAGAAAAAAATTCAGTCTGTTCAGAAATAAGACTCATCCACCTATGTGTTGATGCTGATCTTTAGCTTAAACATCTGTTGAGCCAAAAGGAGTTGTGTACTGCATTAGAGGTGCTTGTAGGATTAAACACCTTCAGAAAAAACCCAGAGCCTTTCCGACTACATCTGGGTTGGCTGCCTCCAACAATTTTTTAACTTCACAATGTGGTTGGCCAGCCGTGAAGAGGTCAGCAAGATTCAGACTGTTCTCTTTCCTGCAACACTGTAAAAGTTTCCCATTAGAGTCTATCTGAAAATACATGTCACTATGCTGCCTTTTTCAATGATTGTGCTGTCTCGCCTCTTTCTTTCCTTCATTTGAACAGCTTTTCACTCCTCCGAGGCATCAGCACATTGAATAAACAAGTTATTTTCTAGCAAAAAAAAAAAACAGCTCTAAGCACAACCTCACAAAGCCCACAAGCATAACTGTAGATTCTTTGTATTAAGGAGATGAAACTGTAACTCAATATTTCACGGACACAGCTAATGATAGACTACATTCACCTAATATATTAACTTCACCACAGCTTGCTCTGAAAGTCAAAATCAGATGACAGACATGGATAATGTTCAAAATTTTCTCTGCCCTGTGAGACAGCAGGATTATAATGCTCAGGTCCCTAAATTTCATGCAGCGGTACCACAGCTTCAGCATATCTATTCAGCTGCCAAGCCTCCAAACACCCACCTGGCAGAAAAAAGGCTTTCCACCGATTTCTGTGATTGGTCAGAGGTCACAGACGGGCTCCTTTGGGAGACTTGCAGACAGCATGAAAAAGAGAGAAGGAGAGTTAGCCAAGGAAAGAGAAACGACAAAAACAGTTGTCACTTTTTTATTTCATTTTCCCTTCTAAGTGTCACATAGTAAAGAGATGAACCACACCCAATGAGACGTAAGCAACAGCAGAAGACATACAATGAAGAATCAAAAATATTGTACCACCTACACATTACACCAACAGGAGCTTTTATGACATCCCATTCTATAACAGCTTTTACTCTTCTGAGAAGGCTTTCTACATGATTTAAGGTTCATGTCAGGGCTCTGTGCAGGTCAGTCAAGTTCTTCTACACCAAACTCATCCAACCATCTCACTCAAAAGTTTGGGATCACTTGCAAATTTCATTGTTTTCCAAAGAAACATACTTTTTCATGCCACTCACAAACAATTTTATCCATTCCACAAATAATTTTTATCCATTACAAACAAACAATTAAAATTAATCTGATCATTTTTAAAGAATGATCTATATTTTTGCATAGAGACCTAGTATAAGCAACTGTCATTCCTCTGCATCAATCCCCTGGTGTGGCTGCTAATCCAAGTTAATCATTTTATAAGGCTAATTGATCATTAGCAAACCCCTTTGCAATTGTGTTGCACAGCTGAAAATTGTTGTACTAATAACAGAGCAAAAAAAGGAGTGTGATATTTTTAGGTTGGTTTGGTATCTGAAGCATCAGCAGTTGTTTGTGTGCTTACAGGCTCAACAGTGGCCAGAAAGACAGAATGTTCTTTAGAGACCCGTTGGTCTAATGTTGTGCTTAGAAAGGAAAACTGTTCAGTGTAAGAAATTGCGAGGAAACTTACAATCTCTTACCATGCTCTTAGAAAAGATGCAAGAATACTGCTTAATATCAAATATTCAAGCATGGTGGAGGCAGCGCAATGGTCTGGTGGTGCTTTGGAGGTGGTAAAATAGGTGATTTGTACAGCGTGGAAGGGACTTTGAGGAAGGAAATCTATCACAAGATTTTGCAACACCATGCCGCACCCTGTGGACAGCACTTGATTGGGGTCAGTTTCATCCTACAACAGGATAATGACCCAAACACACCACCAAGATGTGTCAGACATATTTAAAGAATAAGCAGTCAGCCAGAATTCTGACTAGAACAGAGTGGCCAGCACAGTCCCCAGATCTAAACCCTACTGAGCTGCTGTGGGAGTAGCTTGGTGCAGAGGAAGACTCCACCAATCCAATCCATCTTGTGGAAGATGCTCCAGGGAGCATGGGGTGAAACCTCATCAGACTACCTTCAAAAATTGACAACTAGAATGCCTAAGGTCTGCCAAGCTGTACAGCAATTGCTGCAAAAGGTGGGGTTTTTGATAAAGGCAAAGTTTGAAGAACAGATTCATTATTTCAAATAATACCATTGTTTCTAACTCTAAAAATGTCAGCATGTCCTTTTCATTTACTTTATTTCCCATTCAGACTAATTTAATGTATGCTTTCATGGAAAACAAGAGACTTTCTAAGAGATCCCAAACTTTTGAGCAGTAGAGTATGTGGTCTGCCACTTCATGACTGAGTTCCTGTGGCTCTTGAACAGATTCACTTCGCAATGATACCGCTTACAGTTGATCATAGAATATTTAGGAGGGAAGAAATTTCCCCAATGGAATTATGGCAACAGAGCTATCCTGTTAGAGTACCACCCTCTAAGTCAATGGGGTCTTTAGAATAACCATTCTTTCACAAATGTTTATAAAGTCAGACTGCCTGGCTAGGTGCCTCATTTTTTTAATCCTGTGGCAATGGGACTGAATGAAACATCTGAAGTCAATGATTAAGAGGTGTGGCCCAGTACTTTAGTCCACATACTGTATCTGATTCTGATTATATAACAGCTGCTGTCACTCCACTGCAGGTGAAAGCTTTCTTGTTTGATCTTTATTCATTTTTTAAAGATCCAGGCTGTGTTTGTCAATACAAGCCAGCAAACTGTACTTCTGTCATGACTTACAAGCAGAGGCGCTAAAATGTCAATAATCTCATGTTTCTCATTTGGAACGATGCAGCTATGCTGCAGAGAAAACGCCAACAAAGTGCCAGACAGTTTATGTCAAAGGTCTTTGTGTAGAGAAAATTGAAGAGACACAGCAAATCCAGTGACCGTTTGATGTGTTACACTTACCCTCAGCAAAGCTACATCTCTCCCAGCCAGCAGAGGAGGGGGTGCTGCACGGAGAGACACCGTCTTCTACACCTGAGATGATGAAGATTTTAAATTGACTGTCAGCTGTCCTTATTTATTTCTTATCACGCTGAACCAAAGAAGACATTCTTCTTTTATAAAGGGCAGTATCTGTCTAATAATACTGAGGTACATCATCAGTATTTATGCACGTTCTTTTTTTACCTGGCAGTGCCAGGCAGATGCTTGAGTGGCGTGTTCATCTTAGCTCCTGTTGTTGCTATGCCACCACTGAAAAAATCAGTTTAAAATATTGTGACCCTTTGCTAAAGTTGGATTATTTTGCATGTAAAGCAGCATGCTGCTTTCTTGGCTCAATATCTTAAAGCTTCCAGAGGTGGTGACGCAAAATTGAGACCTTTACATTTCAAATAGCCCAAGATTTCATTTGCTAAATATGCTTCTCATGAATCAGTGCATTTACTCCTCTTCACAGACCGCTTCATGCCTCATTTCTTTCTACTGTATCTCTAGTTGTTATTGATCTAGGAATTAAAGCTCCTTTTCTGGGAGTGAAATGTGAGCTAAGAATAAAAAATGAAGCCTACTGTTGAGCAGCAGGACATCTTCGACTTCCTCTGACATGCCGCCAGACTGAGAGCGACCCAACCCGATAGAATAACCTTTGTTCTTTCTGCTCCCTGAGCGAGAGCTAGAGTGGGAGTTCCTCTTCTGACCATCACCTGAAAATAAAATTTAGGTTTTAAGCCTGCTGGGGCACATACTGCATAATTCAGACAGAAAGGAAAGCACAGTTCAGTCCGAAAATGGGATAATTTAGGTAGTATATGCACGTTTAACTTTCAAGTAACCTAGTGGGATCATTCAACATCCCAGCTGTATATTTATACTCATCAGCGACTTCATTGGGTATACCTGTTGAACTGCTTGTTTACACAAATATCTAATCAGACTATCAAATGGCAGCAACTCAAGGCATTCAAGCTTGCAGACATGGTCAAGACACCTGCTAAAGTTTAAATCAAGCATCAGAATGTGGAAGAAAGGCAATTTAAGTGACTTTGAACAGGGCATAGGCTGGTCTGAGTAGTTTAGAAATTGCTGATCTACTGGGATCTGCCCACACAACCATCTATAGGCTTGCTGGTGTGATTTGTCTCTTTAATCCAGTGTTACTGCCCATGGACATTCAACCTTCACTTCTGCGGCAGAACAAGGAAGTCACTAATAAACTGCAAAAGATAAGCTCATTGCTTAACAGCAGTAAGTGAGTGATGACTAACAAGGTGTTTTATTTTCACTGTTTTTTGTTCCAACTGGAAAAACTTTTCTTCTCACACATGAACACAGAGGAAATGCCTCCATCATCAGTTAATTGTTGAGCCTTATCGATGCCAGAGGCCAAAGGCCAGACTGCTTAGAGTTGATAGGACGGCAACAGAAACTCGAATAACCAAGGTATGCAGAAGAGCATCTCTGAATGCAAATGCAGATGGCTACAGCAGCAGAAGACCACAACAGCTGCTACTCCTGTCAGCTAAGAAGAGGAAATTGAGAGTTTGCATGGGCTCACCAAAATTGGGCAGTAGAAGATTGGAAAAACATAGCCTAGTCTGATGAGTCTCATTTTCTTTGGCAGCATTCAGATGGCAGGGTCCAAATTTAGCATTAACAACATGAAAGCATGGATCAATCCAGCCTTATATCAGCAGTTCAGGATGGTGCTGGTGGTGTAACTGTCTGAGGTATATATTTTCTTGGCACACTTTGGGCCACTTATCACCAACTAAGCTCTGTTGAAAAGCCATTGCCTACCTTAACATTGCTGCTGACAATATCCATCCTTTTATGGCCACAGTGTACCCATCTTCTAATGGCTGCTGCCAGCAGGATAGCACGCCATGTCACAAGGCTCAAATATTCTCAAGCTGGTTTCTTGAACATGACAATGAGTTTGTGGGTATCAAATAACCTCCTCAGTTGCCAGATCTCAAACTAATAGAGCACCTTTGGGATGTGGTGGAAGAGAAGATTAACAACATGGATGTCTGACAAATCTGTGGCAATTGTGTGATCCCATCTGTCAATATGGACCAAAAATGTCTAAGAAATGTTTCCAGCACCTCGCCAACTATGCCACGAAGAATTAGGGCAGTTCTGAAGGCAAAACGGAGTCCAAACCAGTACTACCAAGGTATATTTAATGAAGTGGCTGGTGAGTGGGGAAAAAAAAAACATCCCAAGGGAAGACTTCCTGTATTCTTTTTTCAGTCTTTATGCTAAGTTAAAGTAACCCAAACTTCATATTTACAGCCTGACATTAGAATGACCTCATCTAAATCCTTTGCAAAAAAAAAAAAAAAGCTAAAAAGCCATTTTCCAACATATCATCTTACAACAGAAAGTTGCTCTTGGATTGTGTCTGACAACAGCAAATCTTTGTCAGATGATAAAACTTTTTTTTATTACAACTTCTGCACACTTAAGCCCTGTTACTTACCAGGGTTTATGTATTCAATACATGTCTGCAAATACTCATTTGTGTCCAGGTCAATGGGAACAAATGCTGTGTATTTGCTCAGGATATTGCAGGCTTTGCTGGTGTGAATGGCATATAGCTGGTACTTCCTGCCAGACCCTGTGAATCACAATGACCATATAATCATTATTTACTCTCATCCTATCATATAATATTACATAACAATGAATTTAATTATAGAACCAGAATAAATTCAATGACAAACATTAAACGTGCTTGTTTTCTTTATAGTTAAGAAGTAAATGAGAAAACCAACATTGCTCTGGAATATGGGGGAAACAAATCCAAAGGAAACATTATCCACGTCACAGGACCCCATATTAACCAAGTAGTCCTCTGTATTTAATGCATAGGTTTGGTAGTGGGTTTAGTCCACTCTAAAAATATTTGGTGAGAAAGTGAGAAAGCCAAAACTACTCTTTAAAAGTTTTACATCTAAAATGCCAAAACCAGATGAAAGACAAATATCACATTTGAATTGGCAGGAGGCCTATTGCTGCTCTATCTTATAATCTTAAAATTTACTCAACATCCTCCCAACCTTCTTCTAAACATTTAAATCCCTGTAGAGCTCACCATGCTCAATCTCACACTCCTTATCCATCATGTGCTCAAAGTCGTGTATGATGGAGCGTCCGGCCAGGTGGTGGAAGGTCTCATTCCACAGCTCCTCGTGAACCTTTTCCTCACGCTCCCGGCCATTTAGAAAGGGCTCAATGTCAAAGATCACCTCCCACTTCATTGGTTTTCCACACAGCAGGCCAGATACCACAGCCTTGCATTCACCTTTGTGCTGGATGGCAGCACCCAGCTCTGAAGTGTGAGTCTCCTGTGGGGTTTCTGCTCGACATAGCTGGTGCCCATAAGCATCTAGAATATCACAGAAGCAAGATTTGGTGTGAATTTACCAATCCCACTGTGGGATGGCTTCTTGTTTCCCTTAAGTTTATTAACTGCTGCTGCTGCTGCTCAAATGGAACTGGATTTGTACTGAATTAATTCATTTCCTGTTTCTAAACCTCTCCGCCTGCTTGGATTTTTACTTTATTAACTGTTTTCTAAAACTCTACCTCTTCTGCTTATTATTCATCTCCCAGATAATTTTCTGTTTTGTGCCCAGATATAGAAAAACATTTCCTGTTCTCAATCACTTAGATTTGGGATAATTTAAAATCAAGGACAGTCACAACAGTTGAAGGGTGTATTCGCACTAGGCAGGGTTGCAGGGTTGGGATATAGATAGTTGGCATACAGTCAGGTCCGTGCATTTTTGGACAATGATACAATATTTTTTATTTTGCCTCTGTACACCACCACAGTGCATTTTAAATCTTCTTCTTCTTTCGGCTGCTCCCAATCATCTGCCTCCATCTCACCCTATCTCTTGCATCCTCTTCCCTCACACCAACCCTCTGCATGTCCTTCTTCACTACATCCATCAATCTTCTCTGTGGTCTTCCTCTTCTCCTCCTGCCTGGCAGCTCCATTCTCAACATCCTTTGCCCAATATATCCACTATCCCTCCTCTGAACATGTCACTCCCAGGGAAAATCTCAATATCTTCAGCTCTGCCACCTCCAGCT
>VUQH01085229.1:0-41657 GCA_015106775.1 Etroplus canarensis
CAGAGGGACAGCTCAGGCTGAGATGGGTTGGATATGTTCAGAGGAGGGATAGTGGACATACTGGACAAAGGATGTTGAGGATGGAGCTGCCAGGCAGGAGGAGAAGAGGAAGACCACAGAGAAGATTGATGGATGTAGTGAAGGAGGACATGCAGAGAGTTGGTGTGAGGGAAGAGGATGCAAGGGATAGGGTGAGATGGAGGCAGATGATCTGCTGTGGCGACCCCTAACGGGAGCAGACAAAAGAAGAAGAAGAAGAAGAAGTATGTACAGTATGTTATATGTTTAGATGTTTTGAGCAAAAATCTAATCTGGCCTTCCTGTTATACATACATGCATTCATGAAGGCATCTCTTCATACTTTGACAGTGAACCGCTGTGCCTACCATTCCTTCCTTTTAAGAATGATCTAGATTGTGGTTTTGACCACTCCAAAAGTTTTGCTATGTCTCTGGTAGGTTTATTTGGACTTTTCCTCCTAACACTGGCCTCCCTCACTTGGATCCACAGTTCTCATATTGGGAAACATCAAACAGCTACTAAAAGTCAGTTCAACACTTAGAATCAACTCCAGATCTTTTATCTGCTTAATTTGTCATGGAATAACAAGGGAACAGGTTACATTACTTTTAAGTCTCTGAACGTGGTTGACTATGTATAAAAATGGCTGTAATTCCTAAACAGTTAATGCGATTGTTTTGTCAATTGTTTTGTCATTTAATTAAAAGCTGAAAGTGCACTTTGATCACATTTTGACTTCCAATTGAAAATCCACTGCAGTGATGTACAGAGACAAAAATGACCAAAAAACAAACGTCACTGTCCCAAAACTTATGGACCCAACTTTATGTCAGCAGATTACTTTTATTTACCTGACTATGTGGTTAAAACTGCTATTTTGTTAATGTACTATTTACACAGGCCATGTGTTCTGGCTTACTCAGAGTAATCCCTCTGAACAAGTGTGGAACTGATGTCTAAATTGGCCCAATGACCTCACGTGCTTTTTAATAACAATACAAATATAAGGCCATAGGATATTCTATGTTTGGCTTGATTTTTTGTGCACAGTGACAGTTCCAGTCACATTTAAACTCTATCAAATGCAGTATTTTTTAAAGACAAAACCTGTAATTTCTGTAAGTTTTTAAAACCTACAGAAAAGGTCAGAAGGTGAAATAAAGACCTATAGAATGATTAATGAAGTGGTGAGTCTTATAAAAAGCGTGGCTGTTAAAAATACTCTAACAGCTTCTCTCCCCTCTGGGGGACACAGCTGACGCCAACAGGAGATATACATCTTTGTTCCTTTGTGCCATAATCCTATGCTAACATTTTTGGCATCCTCGGTGCTTCAGTATTTTTGTATTATAAATAACTGAATGATATTTGTTTTATAAGTATTATATCACAAATTGCTACTCTTTACAGAGCTGGGTGACGCTGATATGGCAGAAATATTTCTGCTGTTTACTGGAGATCTGAGGGAGTGTCCTGGAACATTTTGAAAGGGCAGCATTAATCTTGTCTTGCTGCAGTAACATAGGAAAGAGCTGTACTGGGTACACTCATGGAATATAAACAGGAAAAAGGTTAACAGAGAATAATGCTTTAATAATACAACAGAGGTAGAAGGGAGAAGGGAGACCTTTGAACAGGATTTACTCATTAATTAAATCATTTTAATTACACTAATTAATTATAAAGGTAGACTTGTAAGAAAAGGTATGAGCATGATTTTTCAGTGTCTTCTTTTGTGTAGTCATAGCTGTTTTGACTTGCAGAGAAAAAGGGGCAATCTTTTACATAACCTGTCTATACATGCAGTTTGCTTGTCGTACATTTTGCATTGCAAGTGTTATGCAGAGAGGGAGGCTGCCAGGCACAATATGCACAGGATGTGTCTGCATATGCACTAGATTTAGATCTGCTATTCTCAGCAATCATGGTGCAAGAACCATTTATACTTTGTGAAAACCTTTTTTTGCCCAGTGCCTTTCCAAAACTTCTAATACCAGTTCAGTAAAAATGTGTTAATATCGTAATAATGACACAATCAATTTTCATAACCACTCAAATTTTCAGATTTACACATATAAAAGTAGAACTGCTTTTGAAACAGTAGTGGTTGGCAAGTTGAGCCAACAATGTTCACAAAATAAACTACCCTGTATCAAAAATTCTCCTCCCAGTTTGGTAGCTGGATCCTTTAGCAGGATGCGGTGCATGAGGGTATATTTTTCAGAGAGCACCTAAAGGACAGTCTGAACCTCAAAAAATTGAACTTTGAAAACTCCTGGGAGTGGTCCTTTTACACTTTAAAGTCTAAAATGTTGATTTTTTGGGGGGCACACTGGTGGCCTGGGGCTTTAAGGTGCAGAACATGAATATACAAAGCAATGTTCTTAATGTTAATCCAGCCCAGGACGTGATTTTTCAGAGAGCATCTGAAGGACAGGCTGAACCTGCACAGCCTCAAAAAATTAAACTCTGAAAACTACTGGGAGTGATCTTTGTCCACTTTAAAGTCTAGAATGTTGCTTTTTGGGATGCCCAGTGGCCCAGGAGGTTAAGGTGCAGAACGTGAATATACATATGTTTACTAACAAATCTTCCATCAGGGAAAAATGCACCAAAGAAACAACCCTTCGAAGTGTTAAGGTGGGACACAGCTTAAGATTTAAGACCGTAGTTAATAATAGATAAATGGTAAATGGAGTCCTGTTAAACCATTCCACGTATCTGTAATTGACTTTAATTAACAGACTCGGAGTTGTTAAGTAGAGAAAACAATGCTGTGTTTTGCTTAAATAACCCTAAACCCTTACCCTAACAGTCCACCTCACGGTCGAGTTTGGTCTAATACCGTATACTCCATAAATGGAAATGCATGATAAACACAAAATGCGGTCTTGTGATTTTCTCCTTTTCTGAGGTGACGCAGAAAATGTTCTATCCGGTACAGCTGACACAAAGTCATTCAGCAGACAGGTTATTATAATCTGACTCTTATCTGATTTAAGTGTCAGACTGACTTCTAAAGTGCACTTCTTAATGAAATAAAGACACATTGAAAAGGCTTTTCTGTTTTCTTTAGCATAATTTCACCTTTCATGATACATTGTGTATCGTGACTAATCATTTAATGACTGCTTGTTAGAGTTGCTGATTAATACCTGTCAGTTCAGTTCAGCGAATGCTAAATGAAAGCAAGGCGAAAACTTTTAATGAACAATTGTTTGATGTTAGAAGCGTGTCCATTCAGAGTTGATTATTTTTTGTTTGTTTTGGGGCGACATGGTATTTCAAGGGGTCTTTTTCTCATGTTCAGCGTCATGTTTTTATTCTTCGACTGTATTAGAGTAGCTCTGCATGAGTCACAGTTGAAAGTAATCAGTGTTTACCTTATACTGGGCCTTGGTGCAACCCCTCAGTTCAAGCACTGTCTGAAACGAGCCATTTTAGATTCCCTGCCCTTTAGGACACCTTTCTTCTCATTGACTGCTCCTTGCAAAGAAAAGGTTTGAACAGCAGGTGTGAGGGACCATATTATGGACGTCCACTCTCACTGACATCATGCTTAGCCAAGAGTGAAAAAAAACTCTTTTAAATGGAGAAGTTAGAGCAGTGCATAGCCTGGGCTCCTCACTCACTGGGGTTACTTGTACATTTCCTGACCTGTTTATTTCAAACCCCAGTAGTTTGAAATAAATAGTAGTATTATTTCAAATAGAGGCGAAGCTCAATAGATCTCCTTTAACATGGTTACATTGTTGTTCTTACAAGTCAACTGAACCAATGACTGATGAGCTACCCTGACTTCAACTTGTGGAGAATGGAGACAAGCCGTTTTAGAGCAATTCAAGTGTAAATACAATAAGAACAAGAATCACGGCATCTCCGACAAACTCGCTTCTCTCTTATTGACCATTACTGGCTAATAACAACGCGCAAAAACTTGAGATTGTTCATGAATTAAAAAAATAGAAGGTCAACAGATTGTTTAGGAATTAACGTGTCATTAGTAAAGACACATATCGTTAAACCATTGACAGACATCTTTTCTGACAGGTATATTACCATGTAAAAATGAAGACAGCTAAAGTTATGCCAATGTATAAAAATGGTGACAGGCACCTATTTACAAATTACAGTTCAGTTTCTCTGCTTCCTCAGCTCCCAACAATTCTATAAAAAACCTTTTTGTTAATAAAAAGTCCTTGAAAAATCTTTTTAGTCATAATCAGTTTGGCTTTAGAAATAACAGCTCCACTTTAATGGCAGTGATGAAACTGGTTGAGGACATTCTTCAGCAATGGACAACAACGAATTCACTGTGGGGATATTTATTGATTATAAAAAGAAAAGCATTTCACGCTATCAATCGCAATTTATTACGACAAAAACTCTAGAGTTATGTAATGGGGGAGAGTACATTCATGGATATCAGTATGTTAACATAAATTAAACTGAATCTGAGTTATGAAAGATCACTTGTGGGTGTCTCAAGAATATGTCCTTGGTCCTAAATTATTCATTCTGTATATTAATGACATCTGTAAAGTTTCTTAAATGTTTTGTTTTGTATAATTTTCAGATTACACCAATTTATATTGTTCTGGAAAATCTTTGGATCAGATTCTGAACACAGCAGAATGGAAAATAAATGACTTAAAGAAATGGTTTGATTTTAATAAGTCATCACTAAACTTAAGTAAGACAAAACTTATAATATTTAGTAATCAACAAATTAATAAGCAAGTTAAAATAGTGATAAACAATGTTGAAATTAAAAGAGCATATGAACACAAATTTCTGGGTGTAATAATTGATCACAAATTACGCTGGAAATCACATATTAACAGTAAAACAAAATATCTAAAACTAATGCAATATTGTATAAAATGAAATACATTTTAAACCAAAAGCTTCTTTACATGTTGTACTATTACCTCATAGTCCCATACATCATGTATGTTTGTAGATATGGGGAAGCACATACAAAGCAAACACACAACCAATTTACATACAAGAATTATAAACCGTTTAAATTATTATGAACCAACAAATTTTCCTTTTAGTAACTAACAGACTTTAAAATTTTATCATCTAGTTGATTATAAAACTACAAAAAATGTATAAAGGACTTAATCTGCTTCCCTGCTGTATTCAGAATCTATTTGAATTCAGAAAGGGTCACTATGAATTCAGGGGCACAGGTTATTAAAAAAATTAAGAGCGAGAATAAATATTTAAAGTAGATGTGTATCTGTCAAGGCAGCATATTTGTGGAATACTTGTGACAATGAATTTAAAATGTGTAGTTCACTTTGCTTGTTTTTAAAAAAGTTTTTAAAAAATCTATACATTAAGTACATGACTCAAGTGTGAGCACTTTTTTAATGGAGGGTTGGGATAATTAGGTTTTGCTTCTGTTCCGTTTTGTATCATTTTCTAATTTATTAAGATATGAGCCGCTGTTGCTTAATTATGTACAAAGGGTAGGTAAAATAATCTACAGCTTCAACCTACACCTTTCCAGTCAGTTTTCCTGTGCATCATTATTATTATTATTTGTACAGTTTGCTTATGCTGCATTTTGTGACTGAAATGAACTGCACTGATCTGAAAAAAAGGAAATTGTAGCTGACAAGAAAAGCAAGGAAAACTTCAGAAATAATGTCATAATATACAGTAACAATAAAAACACCTGCAAGTGGTTTTTCAATTTAAGAAAAGGATGAACTTCTGTAGAAATTGCACAGTCAGCCCCGTGACATTCTGAAAGTTGTGTAGTGACCTTTACAAATGTGGCAGGGCTTCAGTTAGAAAATAAAACCATCAGCTACGGCATTCACTACAGCTGTGGATCCATAAATCACACAACTTAAAACCCAGCAGGGTGACATGATAATGGCCTCATGCTGGAATAGCACTATTTTACTTTATAACCTTAGACCTACCTCGATGATATAATTAGCTAGTGAAATTATTAAAGACAGTTAGAACAGACTTGACAGAATTGTGGCTCTGTGTTGTCACAATGATGCTAAATGTGAGAGTTAATTCTTAGTTTCATTCCTTGTCACATACACTCACCAGCCACTTTATTAGGTATACCTGTTCAGCTGCTTGTAAATACATATATGTAATCAGCCAATCATGTGGCGGCAGCTCAATGCATTCAGACATGTAAACATGGTCAGGACGACCTGCTGAAGTTCAAAGCGGACATCAGAATGGGGAAGAAAGGTGAATTTGAATGTGACATGGTCGTTGGTGCCAGACAGGCTGGATCTACTGGGACTGTCACACACAAGTGTCTGCAGGGGTTTCCAGAGAATGGCCTGGAAAAGGGAAAAAATTCTGTGGACAGAAGTTCTCTGGGAGAAAATGCCTTGTTATCAGAGGAGCATGGCCGCACTGCTACATGCTGAAGGCCAAAGGTAACTGAAATAAACACTCGTTACACCTGACGTATGTAGAAGAGCAGGTCTGAAAGCACAAAGTGTTGAAGCAGATGGGCTACGGCAGCAGAAGGCCACACCAGATGCCACTCCTGTCAGCTAAGAACAGGAAACTGAGGCCACAATTCACATGGGTTCACCAAAATTAGACACTAGAAGACTGGAAATATATCAGTCATGTGAATTTGGAACAAAATCTCTGATGAATGTTTTCCAGCACCTTGTTGAATCTATGCGACAAAAAATTAGGGCAGCTTTTAATACAAAAAGGCCTCCAACCCAGCTAGCAGGGGTTACCTACTGAACTGGCCTGGTGAGTGTCTGTGTGGCAGCGGTGACTGAAGTGAGCTCATTACATTATGTCATTTCTTTTCAAAGGTAATAAATGTTCTTTGCGCAGAGGGCCAAAAGTTTGCATGTTTTTCTTTCCTGCCAGGAAGCCTCAAGTGCTTGTCCATTTGTTTTTTATTTAAACACAATTGACATTTATACATTTACTCCTTTAAAATACTTTTTAATGGTATTCTAAAACATCCGACTGCGAAATGCACACACTACAAACAGAATGCCATCACCCATCTTTGCAGAGGTTGAAAACAGACATTTCAGAGAGATCTCTCAAAATCTGGACAAACAAGAGCAAAGCTCTCTACTTGGCAACATATGACCAGGGGAAGTGAGACTTTTCTTTGTTTTGTTTTTTTTTTTTAGATTTTGTCATTTGGATGAACTGATCCAGTGAGACCACAGTATAAATGAGGCCCCAGGTGGCTGAATAAGGCAGCTGCTTTAGTGTAGGGTTGAAGCAAAAACATGCAATGCCCTGGCCCATGACAGGAAGCTAGACCATTAAAATCCACTCTGTTGTTTACCACAGTTTGGCGAGTTAGAGACATAGCTTGCTCACAGCAGAGCAGACAGTATTTTATATGTGATGTTGTGGAGCTGCTGATCAGTCAACAGTGTGGGATTCTGTTTTTATTTGTAGCATGGAAAGTTTGAGAATTTACCACGCTATCCAGCAGAAAATGACAGCATGGCCAAATAACTATTTGCTTTACTCTCAGATTACCACGTCTCACATTGAAATTTGCTGACACAAATAAACAGGGATGAGTAAATGGAGCAAGTCTAAATGTGTACTGGAACTAAACGTATTAAATGATCTATGCTACGTGGCTAATAGTCTACACATTAAGTGCATATTAAATGTGAACTAAGTGACAGCGCTTTTGCTCTGCGATAATTTTTTAAAAAGGGGTAAAAAAGGGGTAATCTACTGTGTAAGTCTGGGTGAGTACAACTAGAGCCGGGCTACGATTTTTAGTAGCCATACCTCGTATGTGTCTGGTCGAGTCCAAGAAGCCTAGAGAGGACAGAAGCAAAGAAGCAAAGACAAACAGCGACACAGTAGAGCAATGTGAGCTTTTATAAACGATCCAGGCAGAATGAATGCAGACTGGGTTTACCTGCGGGTGCTGTGTAATGATTGCATCTTTCAAATACCATACCATGATTCTGTTTTAGCCTGTGAGCTGTGAATACATTGCTTCCAATTAACTTCCAGAATATAGAAAACTGCATTTTCTCACTTCCAGGCAGTTTCTGGTTTACATCCATTTTCAAACGTTATCAGTCATGGTTTGCTTTGTTTTTTTTAACAACTGATTGTATATAAAAGATGGAAGTAGCTTCCGGGTCCGAAAAAGTCAGCCAATGTGGAAGCGTCTCAGGCCAGCATTCTTATTAATGGCCAACAAGGGGCTCTTCTGCTCAAAAAAGACCTCAGTAAACACATTCTTAAAGAATTCATAGTCACTAGTTTCAAGTCACACAATCAGAGTAAAATAGGTAACAAGGCAGACTGTGATTTAAAGTGTGATTAAAAAGCTGCTGCAGTGTGAGCCTGCAGTGTCCTTGTTTTCTCAGTCCACTCCTGGCTTGTCAGGTCTGATTCCAAAAAACCCAGACGGGGAGAGCCAAAACGGTCCAAAAGGACGTGAACCAACAGTAGCTACGCCCATCTTTTACAAACTGTTTGTGGTTCCTGCAACAGTGATGCAACTTTAAAAAAAAGAAGACAAAATGCTTTCTGAAATAGAATACCTAAATCAAGTTTCAAGGCTGTTTGTAGATTTTTCTATGTTCCTTTTCGTTGTATATTCTAAAAATAAAAATAAATCACACTTTGCCTGAAAGGTAGGCTAACGCATTTCAACATCTACAACAATGACATCCACAAGATTTATAGATAAGGAACTTCAATATAATGTATGGACAAAAGTATTGGGCCACACCTCTTAATCACTGAATTCCGGTGTTTCATTCAGTCCCACTGGCAGAGGTGTATAAAATCCAGCAGCTAGCCATGCAGTCTCCCTTTACAAACATTTGTGAATGGTTCATTCTAAAGAGCTCACTGAATTCTAGTGAGGTACCGTAACAGGATGCTACCGTTGCAACAAGTCAGCTAGTGAAATGTCATCAACTGTAAGTGAAATTATTGCAAAGTGGAAGCTTTTAGGAACCACAGCAACTCTGCCACAAAGTTGCAGACCATGTAAAAAATGGGTCGCCAAGTTCTGAGGTGCATAAGTGCAGAAAAGTTGCCAGTGCTCTGCTGACTCAATAACTGCAAAGTTCCAAACCTCCTCTGGCAGCAACATCAGCATTAGAGTTTCGTGGCATGGGTTTCCATGGCCGAGCAGCAGCTTGCAAGCTATACATCAATAAGCACAATTCCAAGCACTGTATGGAGTGGTGTAAAGCATGCCATCACTGGACTCGGGAGCAGTGGAACTCTGTTCTGTGGTGTGATGAATCATACGTCTCTATCTAGCATTTTGATTCATGAGTGTGAGATCAGTTAATGCCAAAAGAAAGTAACCTGCATTGCTGGAATGTTATGGGGTTGTTTTTCTGGGGCTGGCCTGGGCCCCTTAGCTCCAGTGCAGGGAAATCTTAATGATTCAGCTTACCAAGACAGTTTGCACAATTCTATGCTTCTAACTTCGTGGGAGCAGTTTGGGGAAGGCCTCTTTCTGTTCCAGCATCACTGTGCCCCTGTGCACAAAGCAAGCTCCATAAAGGCATGGTCAGAAAGTTTCGGTGTGGAAGAACTTGACTGGCCCCCACAGAACCCTGACCTCAACTCCACTGAATACCTTTGAGATAAACTAGAACTGAGATTGTGAGCGAGGCCTTTCACACTTTTCAGGATGAACGTGCAAAAATTCCCACAGAAAACACTCCAAAATCTTGTAGAAAGCCTTCCAAGAAGAATGGAATAAATAAATAAATAAATACATGTTTTAAAAATTAAATAAAATTAAAAAAAAATAAAAGCGTGGACACAGTTGTAGTTGCAAAGGGGGGAATAACTCCATATTATTGGATTCAGAAAGGGATGTTTTAAAAGCTCCTGCAGCTAATGTATAGGTGACCAAATACCTTTGTCCACATAGCGCATGTATAAAACTGGTATTGTTTGTGAAAATTTCAGGGATTTTATTTTCAGATTGGATGTGCGTAAAGCTTTAATAAATCCAACTATGATTAAATATGTCATAAATATATTAGATCCCCCTGTTTAAGTATTAAAAGCAGCATAAGCCAAATGAAAATCTGGAATTATTCAGTTCAAGGTTTCTTAATGTAAAAATGACTGCTATGATCAGGGTCAGGGTTTCCAGCTTGGCAGTTTAACAGCAATCAGGGAAGTAACAGAACTCGTCAAAATGCCAAATTTGAACACATTTTCCTGAAGCTGCATGGGGCCTTTTCAGTCAGTTATTAATTAATGCGCTTTAATAAGAGAGAATTTGGAGGCACACTAAGGAAAACAAGGCACTGAAACTAATTATACGAGAACCACCACTGGCACCTAGGGACTTTGTTTCCCTAATCAGCACATTTTCTCATCATGACTTATGTATTTTGATGTACTCGTTCATTTATATACAAAACACTGACTTCCACCACTTATCCTCCATTAATAACAACTACAAACAGTCTCTTATCTCACATTGTAAATGTCCCTGTGGCAAAGACCCTCAGCAGCACACTGAAATTCCTTCTTAAGAAATAACACAATGATACCATTAGAACAAGCCGGTGATATTCAAAAGAAGCAATAGAAGTCAGTAAAATTACTCTTCTGTCATTGCACATCATTATGAATATGTCTGTGTTCTTGTAGTCTAGCTGGTATGATGTAGAACTTGAACATGAATGGGAGACAGAGCATGGCAAACAGGAAAGTAATGATGAATGAAGATCCAATGAAAATTAGTGACAGCTATTACCAAATGATCAGCAGGATTTTCTGAGCACAGCAACATTAAATCAAAATTTATTTGACAGTGATAGATAGGACGGAGAGGCGTGATGACAGGCTGTGAATGGAAGACATTCAGTGACAACTGTGAATATGACATGCAAGTCCTCTCTTGCAGGTGGAAGACTACATTCAGTAACTCACAAAACAGTCACGAATGCTTCCACTGATTGGCAGTGATAAATTGCACAGTTAATAGAAAAATATGAGAATATTTTAGCTGAGTCAGATGTGCAAACAGATTATTTTCCAGCACAACCACAGCATTGGATACATAATTTGCAGAACCTTGGCTGTAAATCTAAAGTAAAATAAATTTCATTTTTGAAGCACAACTTGTCAAGCTGTCTGCATTACCAAAAGAATAAAGGATATTCTTCTTCAGAAATTACAACCTCCTGTTGTTGATATAAATGACCCTGCCCCTGCAAATATTACTGCAAAGTCGACAGCTAATGTCTTTGTGCCAATTACAGTTAGGTCCATAACTTTTGGGACAATGAGACTTCTTGAAAAATAATTTTACCTCCCTACATGACCACAGTGAATTTAAAATCAGGCAAAATGTGACTGAAGTGCAGCCTTTCCGCTTGGACAAAAGGTTTGCATTAACTGTTAAGAAATTACCATTTTTATACACATCCATATGTAGAGGCTCAAAAGTAATGGGACAAACGAACACAATTCTAAGTATGAGGATCATTTTAAATCCAGTGACCGCCTTCAGTCTTGAACCCGTGGACATCACTGCACCCTGCACCCTTGAGATGCTCTGCCATGCACCCTCTGTAATGAAAGTGTCTCTTCATTGTCGACTTTGACGGTGATACCCCTCCCTCCTTGAGAGTGTTCTTGACATGGCTCTATCTCCTGAGGGGTTTTTCTTAACCAAGGAAAGAGCTCTGTGATCATCCACTTTACCTGTCTTCCGTGGTCTTCCAGGCATTTTGGTGTTGCTGAGCTGGCCAGTGCATTCCTTCTCTTTAGAAATGTTCCAGACTGATGTTTTGGCCACTCCTACAGTTGTTGCTATCTCTCTTACAGTTTTTTGGGGGGTTTTCAGCATATTGATGGCCATGTTCACGTGCACTGATATCTCTCTGGACCAGAGTTTCAGTGAACAGCTTCAAAATGCAAGTTCAACACTTGGAAATCACCTCCAGATATTTATCTGCTTAGTTTGTCATGGAATAATGAGTGAAAAGGCCTCGCCTGGCCATCAAACTGCTTGTCAGTTAACTGTCTCATTACTTTTGAGCCTCTGAAAATGGGGGGCTATTTATATAAATGGCTGTAATTCCTAAACAGCTGATGCAATTTTTTTGTCAAATTGAACTAAAACTTCAAGTCTGCACTTCATTCAAATTTTGACTGATTTAAAATCGGACTGTGGTGGAACTTATGCACCTAAATGTAGTTACTTTTAGACTTCAAAAAGTATAAGCACTGAGCTCTTCTTGGGATTTATCAGCTGTATTTATCAGTAGTATTATAGAGCGTATCTACAATATCCCTTCCAAAGAAGCCAAAGAATGTCTTTACCACGGTATTTTCAGTTTTATCTTATTACACCCCAAAAAAATCAATAGTTAATTTCACAGTGATACACTTAATGTTAAAATGCTGTACATGGCGGCTTTAAAACATAATTCATCACAATGCACCAACTGACACAGCACGTTATATAAAGTAGGCCAGTGTGGCCCAAAATATTTTGCAGCTGGGTCTCTTATGCCCTGTGGGAAATAACAGGACAGGTGCTTTCTCTGCATTTGCAATCTGTATCTCCAAGAATAGCTCACCTATTGTTTCACACTTGTGTCATTTGAAACATTTGCCAAACAGCAGTGTTTGACACAGCGGGGTAACAGCCTGGTTTCCCAATCATTTCTGAACTTTTTTTTTAAAGGACTGCTTTTATATAAGTCATATAAACCTTTCAGGAACCACAGGAACAAAGTGGACTCGGAGATTTCATGTACTGCTAAATGCTTGTGGTGATGAGGGAAAGCTTAAATGCCAGTATATTGTTGGCAGGAAGGCGATAGGATGTGATGATCAAGTTTCAGGCCAACTCATGCTGTTCTCTTGCTGTTCTGTAGCACTTGCCCCAAGGCCAGCAACCACTCCACAACCAAGTTGTTCTGAATTTCTAATGTCAGGGAAATGCACAGCACCTAACTTTAAGAGCTTTCGAAAGTAATATAAACATGTGGCATTATTTTTGCAGTCTTGAATCACAAACCAGCGCCTTTCCTGATTCCAAAAACCTGGTAGAGGCAGGCAAGGTAATTATCTTAATACTGTTTACTGCATTCACAGCAGAAAATTACCCCTCTGAAGTGACTAATCTGTCTGCTGCTAGCATGATGTGTATTGTCAAAATAGACCGTTAAGATGGATTTTTCAAAATTATACAATTTTAATGAGCTGATAAGAGCATAACAATAGACTTCGGATGAGACTCTCTCATCAGGCTGGCAACTGCCACGACGCTGTGGCCACTGTAATGGAGAAAATGCGAAGGAGTGGCGTTCGTAGCTTACGCATCTTAAGAAGCCTTTTACCACGTCCTATAAGCAAAGCTTTAATCCAGCGTTATCTCCAGGGTTTAAGAGAAAAAAAATGAGGATATACACTAAAGCGTGACAAAGATGCAAACCCCTATGCGGCTGCTTTACTCATATCATGCTCATCCTGAGAAAAATTGCCCACTCATTCCCAAAGTGGATTATCACAGCAGTTTGCCAGAGTAACATAACTGGGATCAAAACAATCTGATTCACAGTAATAATTAAGCTAATGCCAATGAAATAATTTTCACTTATTTAACTTCATTTAATTTCCTGCAAATTTACGATGAGCACTTTTCATAGTCATTTCATTTAAAAAAAACAAAAACAAAAACAAAACAAAAAAAATCCATTAAAAGCTAATGAATAAAAGTGAGTGAGTGAAGTAGTGTGTGAGATAAATGGTTACAAGCACTGGGGAGAGACATGGGAACTGACTGAAAATGTTCCCTCTCTAGAAACGTACAAAAGCGTTAAAGCAGTTCCCACTGTACTGGAGAAGACTGTCCGAAATTCAGAGAGATGGAAGCATTAAAACTTTACTGTCCAATGTTC
Source organism: Etroplus canarensis (assembly GCA_015106775.1). Taxonomy (NCBI): domain Eukaryota; kingdom Metazoa; phylum Chordata; class Actinopteri; order Cichliformes; family Cichlidae; genus Etroplus; species Etroplus canarensis. Next base: position 13,932 of record VUQH01085229.1, read on the forward strand.
AATTTCAGGTAACATCCTAGCGTATATGACAGCTTTGGCCGCATTCACAGCATATGAGTTGAGCTGACTGACTGACCGACTGATTGGTTATTAATGCTAATGGAAAGTGACGGAAGTAAAATAATTAATGTGACCGAATGAGGAATGAAAGCCACGGGATGGATGACAAAACTGTTCAAATATATTCATGTGAATATCTGTGACTTTTCAAGCTCAGTCATAAATGGGAGTCACATCTGCTTTAATGCCTGCAATTTAAAAGAGATCAGTTCAAAAACAGCTCTTCAGCATCTGGTGCAAATGAATGGTTAAAAGAATTTGGGCATTACGGGCCGCATCGCATAAAATAGTTAAGGTCATCACGCATAAATAGCACTCATTCTCTTGAAACATGTAGGGGTTTCATTCAAGCTTTTAAACAATCTTTAAAATTAAAACAAAAATGCAGACATGCAATATGACAGTTTATAAAATGAGATTTTGCAAATTTCTACAATAACTGCAGGTCTGTTTCTGACCTCTGTCTATGGTGCCCCGTTTCCCAAAGGTGCGGTCTGTTTAAAAACAAGGAAAAGATTTAATAAAGGCTCTTCGAAATTCTACCTGTTCTCCTTCAGTGAAGACCATGTTCCCAAAACTCCAGGAGATGGTGGGTGTGGGGTCACCTGAAGCCTGACATGTCAGGGTGACTTGTTCGTCAAACTCTGAGGCCGTTTGGTTATTCAGGTAGGTAATCTTGGGTTGCACTAGAAACAAGACAGAAGGTGTTGCAGAGTGAACTGGTTTCTCGATCAGGATGCTGCAAAAGTGTTCATACCAATGTTTGCCTTTGGATTATTGCTGTTATTATAATGATAATAACCTATTAGGATTAGTCAGATATAATAGGGTAAGTTCAAATATTTGATATACAGTTAGGTCCATAAGTTTTGGGACAGTGTAATTTTGCCTATGTACACAGCCAACAACAAAAACGTGCAGACTTCCAGCTTTAATTTGAGGGGTTTCATAAAAGAACTGCACTGACTGTTAAGGAACTGCAACCAATTTTACACATAGTCCGCCATTTTCAAACGTAACAGGACAAATCAACATAATTTTAAATAAGGAGTTGACGAAAACTTGCATGAAAATCATTTGTAGTGAATGACTGCCTGAAGTCTGGAATCCATGGATGCCACCAAATGCTGTGTTTCCTCCCTTGAGATGCTCTGCCAGGCCTTTACTGTAGCCGCCTTCAGTTTTGCCTTCAGTAACTGAAAGCTGCTCTGTTGGGCTTAGATCAGGTGACTGACTTGGTTACTGAAGAATATCCCATGTCTTTGCTTTGAGAAACTCTGACAAGCTATGAAGCGCCATCCAGTACCATTTGGTTGAATCTGAGCAGAGTATAGGCCTGTACACTTCTGAATTCATTCTGCTACTTCTAGCAGCAGTCAGATCATCAATTAACACCAGTGACCCAGTTCCACTGTTTGCTATACATGCCCATGCCAAAACATTTCCTCCACAGTGTCAGACAGATGATGTGGTATGCGCTGGATCATGAGTTGTTGGTTTCATCTGTCCAAATAATTTTTTCCAGAGCTGGGCTTTTTGCTGCTGTAAACCCTCTGTATTTACATTCATGAAGCATCTATGATTCTAGACTTTGATAATGATACACCAACCCCCTTGAGAGTGTTCTTAACTCGGCTTGATGTCATGCGAATGGTTTTTCTTGAGTACGGAAAGAATTCTAATACCATCCACTTTAGTTGTCTTCTGTGGTCCTTTTGGGGTTGCTGAGCTGCCCAGTGCATTCCATCTTTTTAAGAACGTTCCAGATCGATGTTTTGGCCACTCCTAAAGTTTTTGCTGTCTCTCTGATAGGTTTACTTGGACTTTTCAGCCTGATAATGGCCTCTTTCACTTGCACGGGCATCTCTCTGGACCTCACTGTGCAAGTTTCAGGGAACAGCTACCAAAATGCAAGTTCAACATTTGGGATCAACTCCAGATCTTTCATCTGCTTAGTTTGTCATGAGATAATGAGGGAACAAGCCTCACCTGGCCATGAAACTGCTCAACAGTAAATTTTCCCATTACTTTTGAGCCTCTGAAAATGGGGGACTATGTATAAAACTGGTAGCATTTCCTAAACAGTTAATGTAATTCTTCTGTAACACTCCATGAATTAAAGCTGAAAGTAAGCACTTCAATCACTGACAGTTGAAATAAAACCCACTGTGGCGGTGTACAGAGGCAACACTACAAAAAAAACAGTAACTGTCCCAAAACTTACAGACCTAACTATATGTATTTGTTTTTAAAACAGCAGATTATTGCAATTTTTTGTTTTTTTTTACTTTCTTTCTTTATTTTACCAGATAAAATCAATTGAGAACAAATTCTCATTCACAATGATGACCTGGCAAGAGGCCCCAGCGTGAAGAAAGATGACAAATAAACAATACATATACAAATATATACACAAATATAAACACAAGTGTTTAAACAGAAATTAATTATAATCACTATGGTTGCTAATCCACCTGTCTTTCTTTTCTATCAGCTTGGTTTAATACTACTGAGTGTCGCCTTTGAAACCACAAAAATGAACCAGAAGATGCAGAAAAATATTCTGGGGTTCAGCTGCTAGGCTGGCTGATGACTACGTGTGCTTTTGGCCACTGCGAGCGACATGTTTAACATGGTCGTTTGATCCATGACTAATGCAACACACATTTTAGCATTACCGTTGGAAAGTATACAGACGTACTTCATTAGAGCTGTAGTTTCATACCCCATTGAGTTATAACAGAGCCACAAGCACACGATTACATAATTTCCCCATGAAGAGAAACTGTAGTGTGGGGCGCCTACAGTAATTAGTTTTAAATAGGACATGCTGTATGTTTCACGCTGAGTACCCCTGCACCCAACCTCTGGAAAAGCTGTACGAGAGCATGCAGCAAATGTCAATAAGTAGAACAGGAAAAAGTCAGAGACAATAAACAGAGTCACAGTGTTCTTTATGCCATCGTGAGCAAATTGAGTTATTTTCTTACCAAACACATTTAGGCTGACTTCCTCAGTTTTCTCTCCTGCCTTGTTCTTGGCGATGCAAGTGTAATCTCCTTCATCCACTTTGCTGACATTTTTTATTATCAGTTCTGAACCATCCTCATTGAGGCTGTACTTCTCACCCGTTTCAAGGACAACGTGGTTACTGTAGCAGAGGGAAAAGAGGAAAAAGACAAGGGTCCACATCACATCGTGTGCATTTACTTACAAAATTTGAGACTTCAAATAAGTTTCTAAAATCAATGAAAACAAACAGTCGGAGTTTTATCTACTGAAACAAGCAGCTGGCAGACAATAAATGCCGGGAGACCAAAAAAACTGTCCTATACTGAATGCTTCTGAGAACATCTCCAACATTTCCACATATTCAGCTGCCTTTGTTCTCCTTCAGCCTTGATTTTAAGGAGGCCGTACACCAGTTGTATGATGAGGCACTTTTCTTTTAGTTTTCAGAAAACACTCTCTTACTCTTGATAGACAAACTTTCACTCAAGATTAGAGGCTTTTTTGTAAAGAATTAAGTGCTTGCAGGCCTGGAGTAGCAGTATTCCTGCAGCATTTTGCAGCCAGACAGTGAATGACAGCCCTGTCAGCGGCGAGAACAAATAGAGCTTTACCCCACTGTTTTTTCACAGCCTCACCCATCTGTCCTCCCAACAACCGTCCTGTCTGTCTTAACCCTCTTCTGGTCAAGACCTGCATCTTCCTTAGTGTCAAAACCCGCATCACACGTGAGCTTTGCTGCCTGGAAGACAGCTGTAAACAGGAGCTGAGTGGAATCAACTTATTTACTCACAAGCCTGCAGTGTGGCGTCATTTAAAGGTTCCTCCATACAGCAGCGGTGCTGCATGCACACCAGTTATGAATGATGCACCAGGAATATTAAAATGCACTGAGCGAACAGCTGCATGAGAAGACATGTTCAGGCACTGCAAGTTCGCATTGAATAAGATATACTATACTGTACTGGCTTTGTTAGGTTTGTGTTTATCACCTAAATGTAAATAAAAAAGTTGACATTATCATATGGTGTTCAATTACCACACTGTCGAACTTCTCACCTGAAATATTACTCTAATTTTCTATTATTAATGTTGCTGTTGTTATCTTTTTTAGGATAAAGGATTATCTATTATCGTATCTTATCTTGGTTAAAATTGTTGCTAAGTGAGTTGCAATTAGTCCTTTAATCACTAAACACAACCACAGGGGCCACATGCAAGTGTACTCCTAGTGCAAGTCCCAAGCCCAGGTAAATGGGGAGGGTTGAAGAGCCTTTAGGCAATCGTTGCTAAAATCTGACCAATACTCTCGGAGGAGTAGTGATTCTTGTGAAAATAGGAAATTGCCTGTAAAATGACAAATATGGCCTTGACATTATTTGTGTGACATTAGGTGATCACTGTGTGTAAGCTTTATAAAACCTGACCAACAGTCTAGGGAGAGTAGCGATTCTTGAGAATTTTAGACAGAGAGACAGACGGACACCTCACTACAGCATGAGCTCATCGGTCCTTTGGCTGGATCTAGACCTAATACTTGTGGCATTAGGTCTAGATCAGGCTGTGAAAACATAGGTCCACTATGTTTTCACATTAAGCCTGTTATGAAAAACCAAATCAAAACTGAAATACTCAGATGTAACCACATAATTTCTCTCATGCAACAATTTTTAGGCAAGGTACTGAAAATGTAGATTTATTCCATATGTACAACTACTCTACAACACCGCCTGCTTGAGTGAAAGCAGGTACAAACATTATCAAAAGGGGGCTGTATTGCCAAAGTCTTCTTTTAACGTAGTGAGCACAGAAAAAAGCGTGGAATCCTTTTATCACAGATTTGCTCATGAGGCTCAATTTCTAAAAGGGTACAGATGAGCAGATTGCGAAACTGAAACATGCAATTGGCTCTTCCAGTTGTACTGAAGTGCCCTTTTATGAGGCTTCTATTGAGCACAGCTTATTTAGCATATTTTCTAATGAGAAAAAAATATGTTGGCTCTCCTTCTACTTCTTATCCATTCATGTGTATTTGAGCGCTTGACAAAATGTTTTAGATTTAATGCAAAGTCACAAATCTGGTCTGTTCTCTGCATTGTGTTATTTCCTTAATGTTTCACAATGAGCATTATTACTGTGTCTAGCAGCCAGACAAAAAGGGCAGAGATAGCCTGACTACTTCCTTGAGATAATGTGTACTGACATAGATTTCTGATTCATTTGTGATCAGGGCTACAGAGTAATTCCTGTTGCTAAAGGATAGCCTTGCCCTTATAGAAGTGTCACTGCTGAATTGATACTCCTTCCTGCACAAAAGATAAAAAGTCCCCTGAGGTCCTTTTGATTAGGAATGTTTGTAACTAATGGAGCCAACCTGTAAATATAAATTGCAGCCATTAAAAGAGTACAAAAAATGACTAATTGCCACGGAATGAAATTTCAGGAAGACCAATCTTATGAAGATGTAGCTTTATCCCACCACCCCCTTATCTAGTTACAGGCAACGCACAAGCCGGACATGACTGATTTACCCTTTGAATGTTAAAGTTATTATACAGATTCTGATCATTAAGGTAAAAAGTCACCTGAATATTGTTTCGCTCTTTCCTAAAATGGACTGCAGAAATGAAAAAGCTAAAAGTAACGCTATATAAATCTCCCACTCCTAGATGAATACTAATGGGTTTGAGCTATAATGAGTTTACACTGAAAACCTGGAATTAATATGAGCTCTCTCTGTGGTTAAAGCGCCAGGAAACTGTATAGTGCAGAAGTTGCCTTCCATTGCTCCTCTGCACATATCATTCATCTCAGCTTAATCTTATCAGGCTGCTTTTACCTGCTTGGCAGATTGCCTCCGGGGGAAAAAAACACTGTCATGTTCAAATCTTTTGTACTGTCTGCCTGAGTATTTCTTTTCAGGTTGGTTCGTCTTTGAAGTTTCTGACACGATGAGGCTCACTAAGCACCAAGCATATCATTTTCTAATTGATAATTATTCGTAGCATCCCCCTAAAAATGAATACATATATTACTAGTGATTTGGGGGTCGATATGAACCCTGCTCGTGACAACAAGCAAATAAAAACAATGAATGACATACTATGTCCAGGTAACTGTGGGTTCCGGGAAGCCGTCTGCATCGCAAGCCAATAAAGCAGAGCTCCCAATGTCTGCCGTAGCGTTGACGTCTGTTTGCCTGGCACGGATGGTGGGAAGAACTGAAACAGACATATTTGTATAACAAAGGTACAAGATTAATTTCAGTGCCATGCAATTAATGTTTAAATTATATTTCAAAGAGGTAAATGTGGATTAAAAAGCTACAACAGTTGAAACTGATATGGCAGAATTACAAGAAAAAAGTAACATCAACCATCTGAAGTTGTGCTTGTGCTCCCAGTAAATGTAATTAAAAATTATACTCCGCTTTGGCTCACGTCTGGTCTCTACAAAGTCATACAGCACACAGTTTTTAAGCTTTAACATTATACAGCAGCTGTGTACTGCACACAGAAAACAACAACACAACAGCAAGGAAGAGATCCAGACGCCTAAACAATGAGAAAACCGTTGCAAAGTCGAACTGATGGTGGCGCTGCTGATTCAGGCAGTGTTTTCTGTGGGATCATGACTTATTTCTGAGATCAGATCATTCCATATAAAAATCAGCAAAATCTGGAAAAAAAACTCCCAAACACGAGCCCCTTTATATCCTATAACTTGTTTTGACCAACCACCTAACCCACATGGTGATTGATGATAGTTGACAGTTTACCCAAAATGCACTTTGTTTTCTCCAGTGAATTATCAGAAAACGGATAAAACACGTCAGATTATGACACTTGGAGTGGGTGTAAATTTGATTTAGCTGCACTTTTTAACAGAGCTCAAATGTTCTTTTTAGCCCTGAAATCTAATTTCAGGGCCATTTTATCCATTTAAACCCTGTATTTATTAAGTTATTATGTGAGTTCAAAAATGCTCAATGGAAACTCAGTTATCCTTAAAAAAAAATCTGCGGAGCAGTTTGTAAGAAATGACATTTTCTCAAGAAAGTGGAGCGAAACAAATATTTTTATATTTATAGTTCCCAAAATTATGACAGCACTACCAGTCATTCGATATCCAGCTGGAATAATAAGACGGCCACAGGAGGAGAAAGATGCCACAGACGTCAAGATATGAAAACTCCTCACAATGCATGGAGGTTTCCACCCAAATACCAGCACTTTGAGTGCCTACAGGCAATGGAAAGAGGGAGGGTGAGGATTAGTGAGCGTCAAAGCCACGATACAGGATGGAATGAGGAGGATCCATGCATACATCAGGAAGAGGGTCCCCCAAAAGGAGCTGATGCAAGAGTGCCTCAGGCAGCTGAAGGTGGACAGTCATGAGAAACAGGAGGACAATGTTTCAGGGAAGACGAAGCCCCTCCGTGGGATGAACCATCAGCAGATAGAGGAAGAAATCCTACCAGTGGCTAGAAAAAGCAGGTGTAAAGGACAGCACAGAAGGTCAGATCATGGCGGCACACATATAGGACCTAAGCACCAGCTCCATTAGGGAGAAGTCCACCACAGAAAAACAAGACTGCAGCTGGATGCTGTGTAATGATGCCCTGGATACAGTCCGGCAGATAGATACAGGAAGTAAGATGCTAGTTGGGACAGCGTACACGCAATCAATTGGCTGTGATAGTGCACAGGAACATCTGTGCCGCATTTGGATTAGATGTCCCCAAGTCGTGATGGGAGACCCCTAAAAAGGTGCTTAACAATAGCATGGCTAAGTTCTAGACAGACAAGCAGCTGCTGGATAACCAACCAGACATAGAGATGGTTTACAAGAACCAGAAGACCGCCATTGTGATTTGGCAATCCCAGCCCCAGCTTAAATCAGTGTCAGAACAGAAGGAGCATGAGAAGACTGAGAAGTATCAGGGGCTGAAGGAACAACTGGAGCAGATGTGGAAGGTGAAGTCCATAGTGGTCCCAGTGGTAGCTGGAGCACTGGGAGCTGTAACCAACCCCCCCCCCAGGTGGATGAGTGGCTCCAGCAGATTCCAGGCACAACACCAGAGGTCCCTGTCCAGAAGAGTGGAGCCCTAGGAAGATCTAAGATACAGTGCAGAACCCTCAAAACCCCAGGCCTTTGTTAAAGCACCCGAGCTTGAGGAACACACAAATACTAACCCCACAGAGGTGAGAGGGTAATTTATTTTTAATATATTTATTTTTATAGATTATAATTTGGAGATGGTGTAGTCGCTAAATTGGATGTCAGAGTGTCAGGAAAATCAGAACCATAATAATGTCGATCAAATTTCACACCATTCTGGCCTGTAACTGTTTGAATGTCTTGCTCTGGACCAAAGACTTTAGAGAAAAAAAAAAATGTTTTAACGTTCTAAAAACAACATGTCCAGGGTAAGCAGCAGGGCAGACAGAGTGTGGAAGGTGACAGAGACACAGTGCTCACCGTTAACAATGACCTTCATCATCCTGAAGTCAATTTCTCCCCTGGCCATGACACGAGCCTCACAATTGTACACGCCCTCATCTGTCTTCTTGATGCCGCGGATCTGCAGATGGCCGTTATCCATGATCCTGAATCGAACTAAAACAAAACAGGAAAAAAAAGAAAGACGCTTACAGTTTGAGATTTTTAAGAGTGTTAACATTATGCTGACACAGCAAAACAGCAGGCCAAATTTAATGATAGTAATAATAATAATGACTTTATTTAGGAACTCCACACATGAGTTTAATACTTTTTATGGAACCTAACACCAGGATCCTATATAAGTCAAACTGAAGAATTAAATCATGTGATTAATTTCTTGAATATGTAGAACAACTTACTCATATCATAAAATCACAGAGCAGTTTAAAAGGTTGAATTTGGAACTGATATGTTTAGTTCAAGGCAGGAAGTTGGGGCCGGGCTAAAACAGTCCTAATCATGCCTGGTAATTATTGGAAAAAACATATAGAGAGCTGCATGATACTCTGGCTACAGCAAGTACAGAGCCTGGCAAACTGTTGCATCTCTAATTAAACAACACACAGATACAGAATGAGCTGTCCTAACTGAAACACGGAGTCGTTTCTCACATGTTCCTAAGAAAAGCATTCAGCGTTTATTAAAATCCAGAACTTAGATGTTTTGCGCCTGAAGATAAGGGGCCGTTATTATTTGTTCTGTATTATTACCAGCTAATCTTCTGCTCTACAATTTGTCACTGGCCAATGTGCACTTTTCTCATTGGATTAAAAAACTTGTGAGTCCATTGAGTGTAGCTGGCACAGGAGAGTTGATTTCACCCTGTGATGATGCGAGTTCCTCTGCACATTTTTCATTTTAGTGTTAAATATTTGGCATTGGCTGTTGTCTTGAGAAATGGAACATGTTCTTCCCATCAATTTTAACATTATTTATGGCAGAAAGAATCTCAACCACTATTAGCACAGCATTATGCCAACTGTAGAAGTTAAATATGTCAATTTACTTAGTGTTTTTAAGGAAATTAAACTAATTTATTTAATACTTTGCCAATACATTCCACTTAAATCTATTTTTGAACTTATATTCATATGCATAGCTAATTTACCTCACAGTAAATGAAATCTTTTAATCATCTAATACACTCATGTAAAAAACAAAGCACACCTTCTTTGAATTCTACAATTTTAGGTATCGGACATGATTTTTACTTCGTCCTGATACATAAAACCTTCTATCTCACATTGTTGTGGAGGAATTTTGGTCCACTCTTCTTTACAACATTGCTTCAGTTCACTGGGGATTGCAGGTATTTGTTTATGCAAAGCTCGTTTGAGGTCCCACCACAGCATTTTAATTGGGCCGAGGTCTGGACTTTGACTGGGCCATTGCAACACTTTGATTCTTTTGTTTTTCAGCCATTCTGTTATAGATTTACCATGTTTGGAAACACTGTCCCTTTGCAGGACCTAATTCCAGTCATGCTTTAGCTGCCAGACAGATGGAAGAGTTCATGGTTGACTAAATGATTGCAAGATGCCCAGGTCCAGTGGCTGCCAAAACAAGCCCAAATCATCCACCCTTCCACCACTGTGCTTGACAGATCTTTTCAGAAAGAAGACACGTTCTACCAACAACCCTTCCAAACAAGCTATGCTTGTTCAGTCTTTTTTTTTGATTGTACAGTCATGAATTTTAACATTTAACATGCTAACTGAGCCTTGTAGAGTCTGAGATATAGCTCTTGGGTTTTTTTGCAATTTCCCCTAAGCAGTTTGATACACTACTGGAATGACTGGCAACTGTCTTGATTATTTTAATCTTTCTCACAATAGAATGATTTACTTCAAATTGTCTGGAAAATGCCTTGTAAGTCTCCTAGATTTATAGGCCACTATAGTTGCTTCTCTAAGATCACTGCTGATGTCTTTGCTTCTTGGCATTGTGTGAACACGCCTGAATGGTCTAGACCAGCAAACTGCCAAAACATCTGCTTTTATAGAGGCGTTCACCCTGGCACCTCTATAAAAAGTGCATTTGATTAGCAGCACCTGGCTGCAACGTACCCACCTAATCCCTATGTAAGAAGGATGTGCATAATTTTTCACACCTTTCTTCTGTGCTTTTGCTTAGTTTTTGTTAAATAAATAATGGCACTGTGTAATATGTCTTGTGCTGTTGTTCATCTGAGGTAGTATTTACTAAATTTCAAGACCTGCTAAGGACCGGAGGCTTGCCATAAGGACATAAGGTCAAGAAGTTAAAATCTTAGAATTGAAAGAGATTGCACTTTTTCACATGATTATGAAATGATTTGTTACAATAAATTCTACTTATGAAGCACACAATAAACTGAAATGTTCAAAAGCTTTGAAAGCGTGGTTCAATCATCTAAAAGTTCGATGAAACAACAGCTCTTATTCGTGTCACCGTGACATAGTTCAGAAGGAAAAATGACTTTTGGAATTTTTAACCGTGCAACAAGCAGAACTGGGTTAGGTCAGCCGCTGCTCTGAAGAAAATTGCATAAGCAGTTTTTAGTTTTCAGTGTCGGTTACAATTAGTGGCTTTTCCAGTGAAAAACACATTCCTTGACAGGAGTCCAAGAACAAAGGCAGGCTTAGCACAACACTGTGGTGACTCCAGGCTCTCCAGCGGTCACCAGGGAGGGGTTACTTTAAGGTTAAAATAGGCCCGGTTCAAGTGTGAAACAAAACCCAGTCTCCTGTTTCACGTCCAACTCCCACACCAGAGCTTTTAACCTCACTTGCTATACTGCAAGTAAATATACTCACTATACCAACTTAAGCTCTCCTCATATGTTTAACAGAAGGGACCAAATGCTGAAAAGTTTAGAATTTCATCTTTCACACAGGTCAGCTTGGATTCACAGCAGTTACATTAATTACATTTTTGGCCTAGAATTAACAGCAAACATATTTCAATACACACTATATTTCTATGTTCTGTATATACCCTCAGTTTCTCTACAACCAAGCTAAATACTTTAGTTCTGTGTCACGCTTCACGGCTCCAAAGTGTGCTTACTGGCAAAGGTTCAGAACACAGGAGAAACAATGGAGAAAGGGATTATAATACAAGAATGGCTTGAGAGGTTTTTTATAGATTTTTTCATGTTTTTGTTTTATTTTTTGCTGCTGATGTGACATGACTCATTATGGGGATCCATGGTAACAAATGCGAATCGGAACTAATTACAGCTTCCCCTTTCTGTACAGGAGCAAGCCACATCCTTTTCAGACTTTCCTTTCAAGCAAAAGGCAGTCAGTTTAGAAATATGGACAAGATAAAAAATGTCCATGATATGTATATTTAATAGCTACAAGTTACATCTCTGAGCAACCCTGGCAGTAAGAATAAGACCTTCTACTGTCAAACACCTCAAAAAACCAACATCTCTTTCTGCAAACAAACGCAATGTGGACAAAACTATTGAGCCAACTACATATTACACCTACAGGAGCTTTTATGGTATCCCATTCTCAATCCATACGCAGTAATACAGAGCTGGTCCACCCTATGCAGCTCAAACAGCTTCCACTCTTCTGGGAATCCTTTCTGCAAGATTTATGAGGTCAGACACCGATGTTGGATGAGATGTCTAACTCACAACCACGGTTCTAGTTCATCCCAAAGCTTTGTGCAGGCTTCTTAATTTCATCCACACCAAACTCATCCAACCATGACTTTACGGACCTTGCCTTGCGCGATGGGGCATAGTCAAGCTGGAACAGAAAAGGGCCTTCCCCAAACTGTTCCCACAAAGTTGAATGGACAGAACTGTCCCAAATGTCTTGGTAAGCCAAAGCAGGATTCCTCTTCACTGGAATTAAGGGACCCACGCTATCCTAACATTCTTCTTGCATTTTCCAAACCCAGACATGTTTATCAGACTGCTAGATAGAGAAGCGTGACTCATCTCTCCACAGAACATGTTTCCACTGCTGCAGAATCCAGTGGTTCAGTGCGACGGTGAGTTGCTGCGGTTCCTAAATGTTGCCACTTTGCAATGACGCCACTTACAGTTGATGGTGGAATATTGAGGAGGGAAGAAATTTCACCAACTGACTTGCTTGCAGAGGTGGCATCCCATTACAGCACCACACTGGAATTCAGTGAGCTCTTTGGAACAACCCACTCTTTCACAAATGTTTGTAAAGTCAGACTGCATGGCTAGGAAATTGATTTTATACACCTGTGACAATGAGACTGAATGAAATACCTGATCGAAATGATTAAGAGGTGTGGCCGAATGCATTTGGTAGCTAATTGGTTAGGAGACATACCACATGAGTGCATTTGTTGCATTACTTTTGCCAAAAAATAAAAGCAATGATTTACTTCAGTCTGGACCACTGTGCAGTATAGCTCGATTCTGGGGCCTCCCTGCTCTTCCACACACATGCTTAGAAACCAGAAGACATATTAAGTGTCTGCGATTTGTTATGCTTTTACTGTTTCTGCTCTTGGTTCATATTAGTGAATACAGGTTTCTGTTTATTTTCTACAGCTGCTTCAGAGAATTACTTTGTTTTTCAGTTTTTGTATTTTTTTGGGGGGGGGATTTCCTGCTTTGGCTTTTTCATTCTTGTGATTTAAATCAGCTTTTTAATATTGTTACATTTTGGTTTCTGTTGGAGTTTGTTATTCTTACCACTCCAGTGTCCCGCTGTCACATAGTCCGTGTGAGTTTCCTTGTCTGTGTTTGGTATAGCTGTTTCCTGTTTTCTTCGGTGTCTCAATTCAGTTTTGACTTCCTGTTTGTCTGATTGTCTTCATCACCTGTCTCTCCTTCCCCTCCTGTCTCTAACCCTCAATCAGTTCCCAGAGTATAAATAGCCCTGTCCTTTGCTTTGTCACGTTGCCTGTGTACATTTCTGTTCCCTCTCCCCCCTTGCGCTGCCCATTCTTTTCTTTGGCTTCATTCTCCTGTGTTTTTGCTTGCTTTTTGCACTGCCATTACCTTTTAGACTTAGTGTTTTTTGGGTTTACTTACCAGCTATTAAAGCTTGCTTTTTATTGAAGTTCTCTGCCGCCTGTATCAAGCATTTTGGGTTGGTTGATTGTAATAGATCTTTTTCAGTTAGTGACAGCAGTATCACACTTATATTACATTTTGAGTTATTCCAGCCTCCTTCCCCTTTCCTCCCTTGAAAAAACAACCTCAGTTTTTCAGATTTTTCTCAGTTATATTTCACCCTCTATTTGAGGAAATTAAACTCCAGTGAGCCCTCAGACATATTTTCTAGTGACAATAACCACTTCTTGCTAAACCCCAAAAAAAAAAAAAATACAATTTCCATGTTCATGCATCATCTATGAGGTCTAAAACTACTTTCCAACTGAAAATGGTTGGCTTTGTTCATAGATGATGGGCAGCAGGGGAAGGAGATGAGGAAGAGTGTGGCAAATTGATTGGAAAGCATGAACTGGCAGACGGCATTGGCAGGCAGGTAAGGTGACTGCTCAGGGAGTTAAGAAGATGGAATGGAATGGCAGGTTGGAGGTGAGAAAGCAGCTCAAGCAGTGGTATTTTTTTTTTTTCTTTAATTTGAACTGACTCACCATCTTTGGCAGCTTGGATCTTGGAGCCCTTATGCTTCCAAATAATGGTGGGTGGTGGTGAACTGACAACATCACAGACTATGTCAGCATCATCACCCTCGTTGAACTCCTGTGGGGTGGGTGCACTCCGGAAGGTGATCTTTTCTGTGGGGAAATGTATAAAGTATGTGCGTTTATAAATACCTCAGGTTTGAAACTGACACTTCTAAAGCTGAAAACTCACATTTAACATAATTGAATTGCATGGAAAATAACTGTCAAAAGCTAAACCGTATATGGTTGAGCCTATATTTTTCACATGGCCGAAGATTCAGACAATTAGGTCAGCGTATATACAAGTAATCCTCATCAGCCAAAAGCTCAGGCTGCAGACTGCTCAAACTGCTCAGCTTACAGCATGTTAACAGCCCTCGCACCTGCTGTTCAAATCACCCAATTACGAGGGGCAGCCAATTGGAAGAGAGTTGGCTTAAAGCGAAGGTGGGCTTAAATGGCTTGTTTCAGACAGCAGATAAACAGAGAGCTTGCACCAAGATACAGTGTAACACAAATAATTATTCTGAACTGTCAAGCAGACAAAGCTCCTGAGGTCAAATTTAATAATATGAATGTTGTTTCTCTTTCTTCGAAAGGCATTATTCAAAGCTCAGGCAATAATGTTGATCAGCTACATATAAAACTAACATTTTTCAGGGAAAATGCCTGTAAAAAGCCAGACTGCAGAAAAAGACAACGCTTACGGAAAATCTTGACTTGGACAGTGGCCTGGGCTTCCTTGTCTCCATTCTTTGCCACACACTTGTAGATGCCGGCACTGTCCACGTTGGCATGATATATGGTGAGAGTCGATGTGGCTTCATCGCTGCGGCTCACAAAAACGTCAGGCCTGTCGGGAAGAATCTTCTCACCGCTGGGGGAGTACCAGTCTATGTCTTTAGCATCTCCTACCACTGAAAATCAGGAAAGGAAGCAAACAGTTCTTTAATGAGACACACAGCTGGCTTATAAACAAGGGCCTCTACATACAGGACTGGTACTGAAATGCATTAGCCTGGACACGTCTCCAGCTTTGCCAGACATTTGGGTGTGACTTTTACCCTCAACTAATAGAGACTATAAAGGCCCTCATACTGTACATTCCGTGGCGAATATGTATCTTAATTTACATCTGCTTATTTGACAAAATATTAAGTTCATATGTGAGTACTATTTATATTTATGTGTGAGGATCATCGACAGCAGACAAGAGCCATACACGTTTGTTCATACCAGAATAATGCATTTGTAGTCCCTTGTTTCTCTAACGTACTCTTCATTTACAGAAGTATTGGGCCACCGACACATTACACTGAAAGGAAAGGAGATTGTATGGCATCTTGGTTTAAATCCATAGGCATTACTCTGGACTTGGTCCCACCTTTGCAGCTAGAACAGCTTCCACTCTTCTGGGAAGCCTTTCTGCAAGATTTTGGAGTGTGTCTGTGGGAATTTTTGCCCATTTATCCAGAAGAGCATTTGCGAGGTCAGACACTGATATTGTTCTATTTCACCCCAAAGGTGTCGAACGGGGTCGATGTCGGGGTTTCTGTGCAGGCCAGACAAGTTCTTCCACACAATGTCACGCCACGTTTACGGACCTTGCTTCATGGAAAGGGACACAGTCCTCCAGGAACAGAAAAAGGGCCTTTCCCAAACTGGTTTTAAACAGTTGGATGCATAGAATTGTCCAAAATACCTGAGTAAGCTGACATATTAAGCGTTCACTTCACTGGAACAAAGGGGCCCAGGCTAACCCCAGAAAAACAGCCCCACAGCACTATCCCTCCTCCACCAAACGTTACAACTGGCACAATGCAGTTAGTCATTGAACATTCTCCTGGCATTCACCAAATCCCAACTCACTCATGAGACTGGCAGATAGAGAGACAAAGAGTGATTCATCCCTCCACAGAACACATTTCCACTTCTTCAGAGTCCAGTGACAGTCTCCTCTAGTCCACTCCATCCAACAGTATTGTGTTTGGTGGCGTAAGGCTTCTATGCAGCTGATCAGCTGTGAAGCCACGAAGCTCCTACCGCACAGTTTTTATGCTGCTCTTAATGCCAGCGGACTCTTAGAACTCTGCAGTTACTGAGTCAACATAGCACTGGTGACTTTTCCATCCTATGCGCCTCAGCACTCAGTGACCCTACTCTGTAACTTTACACGGTCTGCCACTTCATGGCTTAGTTGCTGTGGTTCCTAAATACTTCCACTTTACAATAACGCCACTTACAGTTGATGCTGGAATATCCAGGAGGGAAGAAATTACCCAAACTTGATTTGTTACAGTGGTAGCATCCTATTACAGTACCACACTGGAATTCAATGACCTATTTAGAACGACGCAACCCATTCTTTCACAAATATTTGTAAAGGCAGACTGCATGGCAGCTTGATTTTATACATCAAGCTGGGTGGCAATGGGGCCGAATAAAACACCTGAATTCAATGATTATGCAGTGTCCCAATACTTCTGTCCAATATGGAACTAATCAAAGTTTAAGCAAAATTTTGCTCTCGCAATACTGTGTCAGTGAAAATTAACCAGGTTCAAAATGAAAGATGCATCATAATTTGAGTAAAAGAATATTAAAAAGTAAATGAAAAATTCTTTGTGTGAAGATGGCTCGGAAACACTGTAAAATCAAAACCTGATTCCACCCAGTGGATGTTTTTCTCCAACAGCAGATTAAATACACATTCCAAAACATAAAAGAGAGGTATAAATTATTTCTCTTTCCTCTGTGGGATTATTCAGTATGAGGAAAGTTTCACTGAAACCAAAATCAAACAACTTTTCAATTCTATTCCTTTTTTTATAGACAGTGGGCACAAGCTGAGACAGTTTTTGTTTCCCTTAAAAATATTAATGCTATCTCTTTTCTCAAGGAACACAAAGCACTCTAAATGTATTTTGACACTCTTTTCAACAGAAGAATCTGAGTTCAAACTAATGCAAAAAATTATTCATAGAACAAAAAATGAAATCACTTAGTACATATAAATGTCAAGGCTTCATATTCCACATACAGCGACACTGAGCTCTGCTGTTATGACTTCATTCTCATAAAAAGACTTTGCTAAAAGCAGTGAAAGAAGAGGTCATTAGTGGGACTGAAGTAGTTACTTTTTCAATATAATTAGTTTTAAAGGGAAAGTTGGCCTCAACTACAGAAACAACACTAGATGCATCTGTTTCAGTATGGTTCTGTGGATTCGCTGTCATTTTTCATGTCAACTTGTGCTTACAGGATGATAGATAGATAGATAGATAGATAGATAGATAGATAGATAGATAGATAGATAGATAGATAGATAGATAGATAGATAGATAGATAGATAGAAAGATAGATAGATAGGTTTAAGTAGCACAGTTTAGTGTTGCATCCTTATTGGATATGATTCATCTCCTGTCACAAGCTAATATGGTTTCTCCAACTACAGCTGCATCTTAATTTTTGGCTTAAGGATAGCTAAAGACTTCAAGAAAATACCACAGTCTATGAAAAAGAAAAAAAACAAGGTAAAAATATGTCTACTGGATGACCCCTCATAAGGGACATGGACATGCTTCTAATTCAGTTCACATAGCCAGGGTTGGGGTGGGTCCCTATAGGGAGTTGGGGTGGGTCCTGGGCCTGAGGGTCCTGTGCTCCACTCATGCTTGGGGGTGGTTGGCTTCTGGCTGGGGTGGTTGACCTCCGCTTTAGCTTTCTGAGACTTTCACCCCCCAGGGCCCTCTGCCCTCTTCCTTTCGAGTGGGGCCTGTGGCTGTCCTGGGAACAGGCGGCCCCTGGTCTCTGATGTTTCGTGGCAGCTGTGGAGTGCTTGGATGGTCTGGGTCGCCTCCTGCTGGCTGCTTGGGTCTGGTTGGTGTGGTTGCCACTTTCCACCCTCATTATTATTTTTATTTACTACATTCTATGACAGACACACGCACCCCAGCTCTCACACTCATCCACTCACACATATACACTTACACTAACATAGGCCATTGGTTGTCACTGTACACATGTATTGCAATTGTCTCTTTTGTATTTCTTCTTGACTGTTTGTCTTGTTGCCTTTGGTTATACTTGGCCCTCTTTATATTATATTCTTCCTTTCTGACTTCCTAACTTCCTTCTTTCTCTTCTATCCCCTCCACCCGTCAGGTCCAGAGACTTCACAGGTCTTTTTACAAAAGTTCCAGTCAGCTTTATTCTATAGTGAAGAAAGGACAAAAATGACCCGCCCCAATAAAATCCAACAAATTGATTTATAGTGCTGTGCAAATGTCTTGAGCCACCCCTCATTTCTTAACATTTTTCTAAGGAAATGGGGAATAGGTGCAAGGGTTTATGGAAACATGTGCAAACACAAATGGGAACTACAGTACATAAGGCAAAAACAGAGTTTGTGCAATTTTCATGAACTTGAAAGTCAACATTTGCTATGACCACCTTTATTCACAAAACACAAGGTTTCTTATCATTTCTTTAAGTAGTCTTCAGGAATAGTTCTCCAGGATTCCAAAGCTCCTCTTTGGATGTCAAGGTGATCCCCCACTGCTTCATTAATGTTACGGGCTGGGCTCTGGGAGACCAGTCCATGACTGAGAGTCTTCCATTGTGTGTTTTTCTATCCAGGCAAGCTTATAGTGCATTTGAAGTGTATTTGTGACGATTGTAATGCTTACAAATGAAGCCGTTGCCAATCAGAAGCTTTCCAGATGGTTTTACATGGTGGATCAAAACCTGACGGCACTTGTTCATAATCGCATAAGTTTTGATCCCCAAAACCACTAACTGAACTTTCAGATACTGTTCATCTGGTTTCTTTTGTCCTCCACTTGTCCAGTTTCCACAATTTTTTTTTCACACTGCACATCATGCCGAGATATGCCAATAACTCTTTGGGAATTATCTTGTTGGAGTAAAAATCCTATTTTATGCCTGTCAAACCGCATTATCTTTGGCATTTCTCATAGATTGAACTACAGAAATGGGAACAATTGATGTGTTTTTGCGACAGGCTGCTAGTAATCAACATACCTGCCAACATTTAGGTTAGAATATGCATATTATTCATATTCATTGTACCACTGATGTTAGAAGTAATTCTGATGACTGTGAGGTTTTTGAAAATGTTCCCTAATTAAATTAAATGGCCAACAATAATAAACAAGCCAGTGATGTGTGAAATGATTTAGTGAAACTGCGCTGCCTAAATTATATTGTAGCATCTCTGTTTTTCCAGTGTTGCACTTCATAGACAGTCCCTGTACACTCATCTCATGAGGCATCTTTCCAACTCTCGACAACAAGTTACAACTACTTTTATCGAATTGTCCAGGTTGGAAGATTTTAATGAAAATGGTTGCAACCGAAAGTCTTTGCTGGAAAGCTCATTTGTACTTACGATTGTACTAAATCATTCATATTGCTCCAATTGTGACAAAGTCAAAAACTCCTCGTTATGCACAGTGGAAGAGTCGCACATGCAGCTCAACTTCCTGTGATTTAATCTGGTGTGTTCTTGAAATCACGCTCTTTACCCTGTCGTCGCAGTAAGGGCCAACAAAATGGTCATTTATCTGCATGTGCAAAGATCAGCTGAACACACCCCTTGAATTAGGTAACATGAGATGGACACACACAACTTACTGATTCGTGTATTCCAACTATTCTAAATAAAGCTTGAGGGTCTTGCAAATTCTGTTGAAGATGTAGTAGAGGTGGTGAAGGTGGATGAGTTCAAATTCTTGGGAGCAACCATCCAAACCAATGGACAGTGCACAAGAGAGGTGAAGAAGCGAGTGTAGGCAGAGTGGAGTGTCAGGGGTGCTTTGTGACAGAAGGATAGCAGCAAGAGTGAAAGGGAAGGTTTTTAAGATGGTAGTGAGACCTGCTCTGATGTGTGGTTTGGAGACGGTGGCACTGACAAAAAAAACAAAAACAACAACAGGGCGTGGAGCTGGAGGCGCCCAACTTGAAGATGTTGCGATTTTCACTGGAAGTGCTCACGATGGACAGAATTAGAAATGAGTACATCAGAGGGACAGCTCAGGTTGAGAAGTTTGGAGACAAAGTCAGAGAGGCAAGGCTGAGATGGTTTGGACATGTTCAGAGGAGGGACAGTGGATATATTGGACAAAGGCTGTTGAAGATGGAGCTGCCAGGCAGGAGGAGAAGAGGAAGACCACAGAGAAGGTTGGTGTTAGGGAAGAGGATTCAAGGAGCAGGGTGAGATGAAGGCAATCTACTGTGGTGACCCCTAACAGGAGCAGCGGAAAGAGGAAGGAGGTCTTGCAAATTCCGTGAATTTTCTCGGCAGAAATGTCAAAACAGGAGACTGCCAGGAGACGATCTTAAAATATGGGAGAAACCCAGGAAAATGGGACGTGTTGGCAAGTATGAACAAAGTGCCTGAATGTACAATTTCAAATTGTTCGCTAAAATTCGCTAAAGTGTCTGTTATGTGCAGACACAACAGTGGCTCATCCCTTGTGTTAAGGGCCTTTATTATGGTAAAATGATTCATGGGTCAACAAATGTACAAAGCGTGGAAAATGAGAGAAAAAGCAACCATTGTCCAAAGAAAAACATGGAAAGACCTTCAGAAAGCCTGGAGAACTATTGCTCAAGACCACTTTCAAAAATTACAACAAAGTCTGGCTCTTTGGAAACAAAATATAAAGAAATGAGGGGTGGCTTGAGATTTTTGCACAGTGCTGAATATGATCTTTATTCAGATTATTTCATTATTTAAATGTAAAAATATGTTTTATACGGACACACTCCTGATCTGTCTTTTTTAAGTCGAACCTTTATCACAGTCAAGCTGACGATCGCACAGAGAAAATGTAACGTCTATCTCATTATCTTCTCCCACTGCTCCTCTCTCCCACCTCTTCTGTGCCTTCTTTCGAACATGACTCTGATCTCATCTTCCCACTGCCTCCTCAGAACAAACTCTTCAATTTATCCTTATGTGTTCTTTCCACCAGTACACCAATCTCATTATTTAATCTAACGTGTATTACTTCCATCAAATTACCTAAATAAATACTGCTGTATGAGGTGACATTTGCATCAAGCTGTGTTAAATGAGGGATGTAGGAAGATCACTCTTACCTTCGCAGAGGAAAAATTTGGAGTCTCCTACGCTGATCTCCCCTTGTGTTGGAGTGATTTGCACCTGAATGGCAGCTGGGTGAAGAAAAAAAGGGAAAAATATAAGTTAGTCTCTGGTGCCATTGAAAGAAATGGTGACACAGGACTGAGAAAGTGAAATGGCCATGCCTGCTCAAAGGAGCAACCACATTCAGCCATACACTTTGAAACCCTGGAATGTAATTTCTATGCTCACTCGACTGCAACATCTCAAGGCGCAACTGTATTTGAGTTTGAATTTGCACTCACATAGCCAAGACACTCACAGTTAAAAAGGAATAACGCGCATCTTTTGTAGACACCATTTATTTATTTATTATGCATTTACCCATGTTGTGACCTGCAGGCCGCACTGCTGAGCAGCTCATGTTGGTCTTTGAATTTGCTCTACCTTTTCATAACAGTTTGTGTGAGATGACGGCCTTCCATGCGATTCACTGCCTTTTGCTACCAGCACTTCCATTATGCTGTACTTGGGTCGCGTCTCTGAAACTGTCTGACGCTTGACAGAGTCAAAGCACACAGCTCGAACCTCACGGCAGCAAAAAATTCACAAGAGTTAAGTAGTGGCGGGGAAGATAATTGCTTGATTATCCACAAAAAAATTAAGCTCTCCAAGATGAATTGGATTTATGACATCTTGCATTTTCAGTTGGTTTGAGGTATATAGGTTAATCTATAGTTCTCAGCAGTAATCTGAAAAACAGTAGGCAACAAGATCTTAGCATTTATTTGTTTAATCGCTTACTCACTAAATCGTTCTAGAACAAATTCCATTTCCAGAAACGTTTGAACATTTTCCACAATGCAATAAAAAAAAAAATCTGTTTGAAATACGTTAATTTATGTCAACATTATTTAACTCACAAAAGTACAACAAAAATACTTTCAATAGTTTCACTGAGCAGCTTAATTGAATTTTGTGAATGTACACAAATGTAGAATTTGACGGCAGCAGGACATGGGGAAAAAAATTGAAACACAGCTGAAATGAGATTGAAACATGCTCAGAATATTTAAGTGACAGCAGTTTAGAAGAGTCCACATTAAGCAGGCTAATGGGAGCAGGTGAGGTATTACGTCTTTGCAAGAAACATATTGTGCCAAAATTTGCTAGAGAACTGTTAGTCAGTTCAAAAGGAACATTGCTCAGCGCAAGACTAAAGAGAATTTAGGTCTTTCAGCATCTACAGTGCAGAAAATTGTGAAAAGATTCGGAGAATGGAGACATCTCAGGGTGAAAAGGATAAGGCTGAAACTCACTGATGGATGTGTGTGATCCTTGAGCCCTCAGGTGACACTGCCTAAGAAGCCGTCATGCCATTGTGACAAATAGAGCTACCTGGGCTCAGGAGTACTTTGGAAACCATTGTCACTTAACACAGTCCATCACTGCATCCAGAAATGCAACCTGAAACTGTGTTACTCAAAAAGGAAGCCATATATCAACTCTATGTTCAATTACAGCAACTTCAATTTAGTTTTATTTATATAGCACCAATTCAGAACAAAAGCAGCCTCAAGGCACTTTACACTGTAAGGTAAAGGAGAGAAAACCCCAACAATCAGATGACCCCCTATTAAAAAGCACAAGGCAACTGTGGGAAGGAAGAATTCCCTTTTAACAGGAAGAGACCTCTGGTAGAACCAGACTCAGGGAAGGGCAGCCATCTGCCTCGACCAGTTGGGGGTGAGGGAAAAGAAACGAGAGAAAGGAAAGCAAAGAGAGACACAGACTATGGGGAGAGAGAAAACAACATTTAATGACATGCAGCAATGGCAAATAAATACATGGAGCATAAAAAGAGGTGGGTGGAAAAGAAATTCCCAGCACATCATAAGTTCTCTGAGCCTGAGCTCATTTCAGAGCGACACAAAGAACGTGGGACTGTCTGCAGTGGTCGGATAAGTCCATACTGTGAATCTTTTTCAGGAAAAAATTTATGTCAAATTCTCCACGCCAAAGATGAAAATGACCATCCAGATTGTCTTCAGCGAAAGGAGCAAAAGCCATTATTTGGTATGGTATGGGGGTGCATCAGCATCCACAGCATGGCTGAGTCGCATGTATGTGAGGTAATATATTAGGATTTTAGAGAGACATATGCTGCCATCAAGGCGCTGTCAGCAGAACAATGCCAGACTACATTCTGCACGGGCTCGAACAGCATGACTTCACAGATCTAGCTCCTATTGAAAATGTATGGAGCATCAAAAAGAGGACAATCAGACAACAGACCACGACTGCTGACATGTCAAATCAAGCAAGAATGACAAAATGTTCAATTGCAAAACTACAGTAATTAGTATCCTCAGTTCCAAAATGGCTAAAAAATGTTATTAAAAGGAAAGGTGATTTAACACAATGTAAACATTTCTCTGCCCCAAACTTTTGTTGAGTGTGTTGCAGCCATCAAAATCTAAATTTGTATATATTTACAAACTAGAAACTATTGAAAATATTTTATTTTTACTTCTGTAAATGAAATAAAGGTTGACACGAATTAACACATTACAGATTTTTGTTTTTGTAACATATCCCAACTTTTCTGGAAATACGCTTTGCGTTTGTTTGTCATATCCCAGCTTCTCCCTACAGATGCTTTAGAAAACATGATGCCATAAATCAAAGATTATTCTTTTCCCGAGACTCTAATGCAGTTCATCTCTCAGTATCAGCTAAAGCTATGGTGACAGAGATGAGATTTAAAAAGAGAAGAGTAACACCTGCATGGTGTTTGTCCCTTCCTGTATCCTATCTAATTTGAATTAAAACTATTGCATATTCAACAAAAACTCTTGTGTTTCCCAATTTTCAAAGGCTTGATCAGTTAATCCTCACTTGCCTGTGCTCAACAGTATTACAAGATATGTGATGGATTTTTGGTATGACAAGGTTTAATAGATGACTCCTATCTTCAGTGATATGTGACATAGGAGTGAAGCAAAGCCTGTGAAGTAGAAATACCACTGACTCGTGATCGGAGCTTGACAGAGAAATCCCGCGGCGCCTCCAGCATGTCGCCACTTCACACAAATGAGTGAGACAGGCTCAGCTAAATTCTCACCAGGAGATTCATGGGGCTGGCTTGCAGTGGCTTGCCATTCAAAGCCAGGTAGCCGGCTATCATCACAGCACAATGTCAAATTGTTTCATAAAGCTACAGTCTCACCAGTGCAGGAAAACCTGCATGACTAAGAAGATAATGCCAAAGCAAAGACCTTTGCTGCTCTTTTTCTCCTACACACACTTCATGGGAAAGGCAACATCATTATGGTGTGAAGATTTACCTCAGCCATCATGCTGGAGAGAATAGAGTGTACACAACATCCAGATACACAATGTGCTTTTGTGTTTAGAAACCGTTTTTTAAATACATACATTTCAGGACTGATATTGAGGGTATAAAAACATCCTTTTATTATATTTGCACACACTGTAAGAGGTTATGAGACACAAGATCCACATAACCACAGCAAATCCTCAGATAAGAACAGCAAGATTGTTTGTTACTGGCTTCCATAGGAGAACATACAAGCATTCCAACATCCCTTTAATCTAATTATGGTGTTGATGAGGCAACAGAGCTTATTTAAAGCCTCAGTTAAAGCTCTAGGCTAAGATGAAATGTTTAGAACTTGGACGGTATGCTGAACTCAGAGTATGCATCCACCTTAGAGCTGACCTTGTGTGATGTTGACCTTTGACCCTATAGTCTCGTAAACATTGTCGGATCTTCTACGCATCATAGCTACTAACCACAGAGTGTTTGGTAAAGATCCAGCAAACAAGTCAGCTCCTGTGATGGGAAGAAGATTTGCTACATACAGACAGACAACCCCAAAATGTAATGCCTCTGCGGCAGAGGCATACTATTTATTATTATATTTGTAGATGAAGAAACAAGTGCCAAATGTTGTGAGGAAACATACAGGATCTGGTGGGTACGTGGTTCCTAGGGGGGAATTGTGAACTGTCAGGCTGTAAGTCTTTATAAGGTTTTCATTGTTCATTCAACCATTCATTTTAAAAGAATATCTGCATTTGCATAATGGCTACATCTTATGTGCAGAGCTGTCTGCAAGATGAGAAGCACTGGTCCACAACATGGAATCAAGTATATGATGTGGCACGATATAGAACAGGAATTGGTAATAGTAAATTAACTTTACTATCCCTGAGAAGATCTTTTTCTTTGGCATCGTGCTGCATTAGATTTCCTTACATAAATGACATAACAAGTAACATTAGTGGGCGGTTTGATGAACAGTTTTTTCCACACTTACCCACAATTTCTTCTGTGGCGGCTTTTTCTACTTTACAAAAATCAATATTAGCAAATCAGTGCTGCCACTGATTGTGTAATCATGTTGCATGATGTAAATCAGATGATGGACTGTGGTGGTCAATCCATGTGTGAAAATGATGTCTCCGCTCCCTGAATCACACTTTCAGAATTTGAGCCCAGTGAATCCTGGCATTGTTGCCTTGAAACATGCAACCAGGGGGGAAAAAAATCAATTAATGGAAAAAGGTGGTCATTCAGGATTCTCAGGCAGTCAGCTGACCTCATTTTAAGGCACACAACATTGCTGAACCTTGACCAGATCATAAGACTGCCCCACAGTTTTGAATGGTAGGCATGATGGTGCATCACTTCATCCACCGTCTTACCCTGATGCACCCAGCCCTCTGGAGCAGGGTAAATCTGGACTCCTCAGACCACATCACCTTTACACATTGCTCCACAGTCAGATCTTTATCTTTAAAACTGAAGCCTTTTTCCCCAATTAGCCTGACTGATTAGTGCTTTTCTTAAGGCAACACTCCTGTCTAGTCTGTATGCTGTTACTTAAACTATTACTACTGTTAATTTTTTATAATCTGATTTCACTAAACATTTAAGTGATCTCCTATCACACTCATTCAAAAAAAAAAAAAAAAAACTACATTTTTTTTCCTCAAAGATGATGTCTCACCACTCTCCTTCCAGGGTTTTAAAATGCCTCGGGCAGTTCTTAACCTAATTCTGGTAGTTTCAGCTTCATCTCCATAGCTGCTTGCTTTGCTTGATGCAGGACAATAATTTGACCCTTCTGAAACAGAGTAACCTCTTTTCCACAACCACAAGATGTTACTTCTAAAATTGCTTAAGAAAGAGAAGCTTCTCACTACAGCAGTAAGACTGGCATCAATTTTGTGGATGACTCCAACACAGCACTGCAGCTGACTATGAAACTTGCCAAGAAAATGTAAACAGGGGTTAGGAAAATGACCAGGAAACAAATGTGTTAATCGTCACGGTCAAGGACAATCTGAAGTATCGATTTCATTCATCTATTCAAGGTGTGAATATTACCTCCTTTATGGCTTAGTCAAGAAGTCATACAAATATTGATTTGCAGTTAAAATACTGCTTCCGCCACATGAATGAATTGGCTTTTGTTCCAGCAGGCCGTAGAGGCATGGAAAACCACTACCCCACAGTATGTTTGCTTTTACAGGCTGAAGGTAGATAAAAAGACAACAACAACATATCCATTTCCTTCTCTCATCTAGAACAATCCCAGATACCACGCTATATCCATGCCTCCTAAGACTAAGACGACTGGCCCAAAATCAACTGATCATATCGCCAACACTAAAGACAACAAAAAGGAGTTCAGGCGGTGTGGGAAAGAGAGCTATTGCCAGATCCATTTTCTCAGTGTATGTGTTTAAATGGCCACTTGTGCTGCACCTCCAGAATGAGGTGGTGGTTGGATGCATCAAGCAAAGGTGTAATGGTGTCTTTGATGAAGTTAATGAAGATTTATAACAGAGAACTCATCAGGTTTTAAACATTGCACAAATTAGAGTTTGTAATTACTGACCTGGATAGAGAGACAATTCCATTCTTTTAATGAATTTTCGCATTACCCAGCAAGCATGCCCTTCTGGGGCCCGTGTGGGACAGCCTGAAGTGGGCAGCCCACTGTGGGCCCCAGTGTGGGGCTTTGGTGGGGCTCCACTGCAGCAGCCCAGTGGGGGCTGAGTGTGGCATATAAACACTTAGCAGAAAAGAGCCCCCAGCTGGGCTCATTTTAGGCCTCGAGCTAGGGCTGACCCACTGGGGTCCCATGTTGGCTCCACGTGTGCCTCACATTTCACGCACGTACAGGGGCCCACATGTGGCCCTCATTTCACTTGAGTGGGTTGCCCATAGAAAACTCTCACTGAGCCCCCAAGAAGTTAAACTACGGGGGAGCCTGCATGAGTCAACTCATATGGGCCCAAGATGGGCTTGCCTACATGGGGCCCACATGGTTTAGTTGTGGGCAAGCCCAACTGTGGGTTTTTCTACAGAAAGGCACGCATGGGGGGGGGGG
>VUQH01085229.1:41677-53394 GCA_015106775.1 Etroplus canarensis
GGTGGGGGGGGGGGTCCTAAGGGCAAAACTGCTATGGGTCCTTGGTGGGCTCACCCATTTGGGGCCCATGTGGGATGAGTGCGGGTTTGCCATGCCCACACTGTCCCAGGGTATACGCACAAATACCCACAGTGGGCCAGAAAGAAAGAAAGAAAGAAATGTAGGACATAAGCTTAATACTCAAAAGAAAAAAAAACATAGCACTTCAGTGCTAGATCTAAAAACAATTTAAAAATAGCAAACTTGCTTCAGTCAAGAACCAACAGCTAAAACAATCTGGGGAGCGGGGAAAACTCAAGGTGTGATCGACAGCATGCAAAACTAAAAAAAAAATAGGTAAGAAGTGAAAATGTGCTATTTCAGAAAAAAGGTGTAATTTAGAGAAGTTGCGTCTTAAAAGCCTGTGGTTATGGAATGAATTATGAATTTTCCAATAGGGAATTTTAAGCCAGAGACATGAATGGGCTTTCTAGATTAAACTGTTTTGTAAGGATCAAAAGATTACACAAGTAACCTAATGCTAAATCAATGTCGGTGTGACACAAATGCAAAGCATACTCTGAGCATTCAACAGCACCTGATTGCTGCATTTCAGCACGAAATTAGATGCTCCTCAGAATCAAACTCGTGTGTACAACTTACACTTGGAATGGGCCTAAAAATATCATTATCTAGAATATCCTGATGCCCCAAATTATAAATTCATAAAAGGTGTTCTTTATAAAAGCTCACAGAGGGCTTGTTCTTTAATGTAATCCAGTGTAAGCTATGCTTCCATTCATAGGCACAATGAAAACAAATGATTACCAAACATTCAGGCATAATTAAGTGGCGCCAATTTGCCGAAATATAATCCCAGCATTTTAAACCATATCTGTCTTATGCTGGAGCCCACAAATAATAAAAAAGGAAAAGCCAAAAAACCAAACTACGAAGCACAGAAGCAAAGGTGATGGGGTGTAGATTAGCTGCAAGGAGAGAGGGAAGTGCTGTGAAGAGAGAGCTTAGATAAAGGATGGAGCTATCTTTGCCCCAACATGCTCTCTCATGACACCAATCTAATACCTATCCTCTAAGCCTGTCCCTCACTTCCAGTCCTCACTAAAGACTCATAAACCTCTCTGTCTACTCTCTTTAGTCTTCTTTTCACTACTAAGACATACAGTCACATCACCCTGCTCTTTAATAAACAGCATTCACTGTCACTGCAACGGCATATTTTCATGGAGATTAAGGTATGTTGAAGGTAGGCAATGGAATTCTGTAAACCATGGAAAATGTAGACTCCAGGAAACACATGCTGCGAGATATTTTTCACAAGTGCATTCTTTGTAATAAGATGCATAGCAACACGATCCCATTTATATCATATCTACCATGTTATATTCCTACAGTAATGCTGTTATGCATCTCTAAACTAAGCATTGTATTTTTAAGAGAAGCATGGATGGAGCAGAGCAGTAGACAGAAACTTGACTCAAGTCAGGCTTAAATACTAAAAGTGAGGAATTTCTCCAGCAGACTTAAAACACTAACGCGTGGTCCAGCCGGATTTGGATATAGATGTTGGTCAATGTAAGCTTAGCTACTGGTAACAGAGTGATTGGCTAGTCTTCCCTGTCTGTGTCCTTGTGGGCTGTTTGAGAATTTGTCTTTCTATAAATGAGTGACTGGCTTTAATAAACTTGTTACTCACTAAAGTAAAAAACAAAACGATGATATAAGTATCTTTTCTTTTTGAGAAAGAGTCTAAATACCTCCCTTTGGCACAAAAGTAACAACAAAAAACAAAACAAAAAAGAAAATAAAAACAAACTAAAAAATCTATATAAGCATTGGCCAAATACTATTAGCACACAAGCATATGTAACCCATTCTCTTTAGAGACTCAAGATCACACATGGTCAAACATCTCACTAGCAGTACTCGTAGTAGTACTAGTAGTAGCAGTAGTCGTAGTAGGTGGTTTTGTTGTAGTTTGTGTTCTGTTACATCAATTCGACAAAATAGAGTTGTTATCCTAGTTGTGACTGTGAGGCATCGTTACCGTGCACCATTCTTTTTAACTGGGTTGCTTTGAGCCTTTACAAAACTAAGATAACTGAAATGACTAGAACTCAGAGTATGCATCCTCTTTAAATCTGACCCCATGTGACCCTCCTTGACCTTTGACCCCACAATCTTTTACTTTTTTTTTTTTTTCAGATGTTCTGCCCATCTTACGTAGTCTGGGAAAGATCCAGCACACAAGTCAGCTCCTGAAGTGGTAAAAAGATTTATAGCAGGTGGACGAACAGACCCACAGACAGCCTTGAAGTTTTTCAGTGGGGCACAGCAAGCTGAGTAGTAGCCTAAATTTAAGTTTTGTTCAGTTGCTTGTTGAGTTTCTTTATCCTCTGTTGAACAGTTTGAGTTTTTTTGTGTAGTTTTTCTTTTGTTTCCGTGCAAAACCGTCCTTGTTGACCTTGATTTCTGTAAATAAAGTTGCATATCAAGTGAAGATAATTCCTGTCCACCGTGCCTCCAGCCCTCTTACAATGTCCTTAAGCTGTGTCGTTTCCATTGACTTACAAATTCATCCACATCTAAAACTCGAACTTTTTTGCATAAAGAGATACATCTCTTTAACATATGCTTACACAACCCTGTTTAGTTCTGCCCGCAATCTGTGGTGTGGCAGACTGCTGCCTCTATTCTTTGATTATAAATACTACGTCCATAAATCTTCCTCTGTTTGCCCTTCAATTTTCAATCACAAAGAATGCAGTACTGATATTCTCACTACCAGAATTACCCCTGACATGATGTCCAACAACAGCACCCAGCAAACTTGCATTGCAGTTTTCTGTGCAACATCTGCAACTATAGCTTCAACTCCTTCAACTCTAGATATACACATAATGAAAATCACCCCCTCACCTCTGAGGTGAGGAAGATACATCTACCAGAGGTCTGGGAGTTTGAGGCTTCTGCTCAGTATCTTAGCTGTTCCTAGGGATACACCTTTCTGAACAGAGACCTCGGCTGAGGCTGCTCTTCCAGTTTGGCGGCAACAGCTCCCAGTGGTCCTGTTACCACCGGGACCACTTTTGGACTTTACCTTCCACATCTGCTCCAGTTGTTCCTTCAGCCCATGCTACTTCTTGATCTTCTCATGCTCGTTCTTTTCTGATGTTGTCAGCTGGATCTATCAGAACTGTGGTGTCCTGCTCCTTGTAAACCACCACTATGTCTGGTTGGTTAGCCAGCAGCTGCTTCTCTGTGTGGAACCTGAAGTCCTACAGTACCTTAGCCCTGTTATTCTAAACCACCTTTGTAGATGTCCCCTATTAGGACTTGGGGACTTCTAATCCATATCTGATACAGATGTTCCTGTACACTCTCCCAGCCATTTGGTTGTGCCTTTCAGTGTATGCTGTCCCAACTAGCATCTTACATCCTGTTACTATGTGCTGGACTGTTTCTGGGGTAGCATTTCACAGCTCGGCGCTTGGGTCTTGTTGGCTGAAGTAGACCCCTGCCTCTATAGAGATGGCGCTTAGGGCCTGTTCTTGTGCTGCCAGGATCAGAGCCTCTCTGTCCTTTAAGCCAGCCTTTTCTAGCCACTGGTAGGATTTCTTTATGTCAGCCACCTCCTCTATCTGTTGATGGTGCATCCCGTGGAGGGGCTTGGTCTTCCATGAAACTATGTCCTCCTGTTCCTCATCACTGTCCACCTTCCTATGTGTATGCAAAGTGTGTGTGTGTAAAGCTCAAGAAAGGCAATATTTATTGTTCCTTTAGAAACATACTTCCATACAGAGACAAATCCACAGTCAGACAACCCCATAATTCTCCTACTTAACAGCTTGCCAGCCAGACTGATCATTTAAGATATTAATTTGACAAAGTAAGAAAAGAATTTAGATGGAAGAGCCCATTTAAAGCTACTTATGGTAAGCTCAGAGGCGATAATAGCAATGGTGTAATAATCTCCTGCTAAGCTGTCCATACTTTGATGTAAATATGCCTGTGAGATTTTAGCAACAATGACCAAAACCAAGATGAGAGTGCTGGCCATTCTCTAGCAAGAGGATTGCAGCACTTAGAGTCTGCTACTGGTAAACATTCTTTTAGAATCTAAACCACAGAATTCCTCAATGAAAAATTATGTAACAGCATAAGTATTTATACTGGCCGCATGGCTGTCATTACTTCATTTTAGGCCGTGCGAGTTTGAGAAGAGAACAAATAAGTTGTAAGGTCTGCTGGGGAAAACCTGTAGTTTGAAGCAGCTTCTGTCCCGTCTTGGATCAGGAGGTTTGCATGCCTAATTGGAGCCTGGCAGCCTGTGGCGACTGGCTCCATTACAAGGGGGCTACAACAGTCAGCTGTTGGTGCTTAACATGCAAGTCATGTCAGAGCAAGCACACACTATGGCGCAGACAGTGCTGTGTGGGGCTACACATCAATTGCACATATGCTTGAAAAGCAGCTGTCTGAGGTTGTACAAGAACAGATGAAGATGCAGTATTTTGTGGTGTGAGAGAGATTTATTTTTCTCTGTTCTTCTGTGGCTGGAAAAATGTCAAAATGTCAGCAGTGAAGGTTCCAAGCACACACCAGGCACATAATGTTACCCTTTCAAAGCTTTCCAACTGGAAACACATTTCTCAGAGAATTTGTATTCCTTAATTTAATACTAAATTGGTTAGACAGGTTAATCCTTAATTCCCATCTGGCTGTATGGAGGAGGAGATTTCTGAGACAATTTTGATCTCAAATTAGTGCTACTTCATTTTCTATGAACATTCTGCGACTTTTTTTCATTTGAAAGATTAAAAAAAAAACAGGAAAGTTTGGAACTCCATTTGAAAACCGTTATTGGATATGCCCCATTAAACTAAGCCATAAGGATTTCTGCAACTCTTTAGTTGCTATTCAAAATGTGATTTACACCAGACATTTTGCAGCAGGCTTCTTGACATATTGGAAAAAGATTATATCTGCAACTATTATTAAATTAGAGTGCAACAAATAAAGTCCAATTTTTTGTTGTTAACATCTGCAGGCACACAATTTCATGCACATCCTAGATGGTATTTGTTAAGGTATTTAAGCCACTCTTTTTCTTTTCAGTCAGAGGTAGGTGAAATCTGAACTGTCATTAAGATGTTAGTCTTCCTGAATTTAATGCAATAAGACTTTTATTATGCAAGTATTTACCTCATACATCCAGTAATAAAAGAATAAGTACTCATGACTCAGAAAAAAACATCCATCCATCCAGCCATCCATCTATCTAAGCAGAGATGCCCAGACCTCCCTCTCCCCAGCCACCTCCTCCAGCTCTTCTGGGGGTTACACCAAGGTGTTCCCTGAGCCAGCCAGGAGATGTAAGCTCTCCAGGGTGTCCTGGGTCTGCCCTGAGGCCTCCCCCTGTAGGATGTGCCCAGAACACCTCAGGCTGGAGGTGTCCAGTGGGCATCCTGGTCAGATGCTGAACCACATCAGCCGGCTCGTTTTTATGTCGAGGAGTAGCAGCTCTACTCTAAGACCCTCCTGAATGGACGAGGTCCTCACCCTATGTCAAGGGAGACCCTTAAGAGGATGCTCATTTTAGTCACTTGTATCCGCAATCTCATTCTTTTGGTCTTGTGACCTTAGGTGAGGGGAATGGTTTCCATTTTGAACGACCAAATTGTTTGTAAATGATCTTATAACCCTTCCCATATTGATGAGCGGCAACAACTGCCAAACCTTCTGGTTTTATGAAGGTGTTCACACTTGCTGATGATCAATTAATCAGGCGCATTTGATTAGCAGCTCCTGGTTGTCACACTCTTGTGGAAACAATAAGGCTGTACTGTATCTAATTTTTCACACACTGCTTCTGAATTCTGGCTTAGTTTTGTTAATTAATGACATATTTACCTAATATTAAGACCTGCTAAGAATCAGATGGGTTTTTATATGCTGATACTAAAAACCACAGAATAAAAGGGACGTGCTCTTTTTTTCATGACTGTAAAACCAACATACACGTTCCAGCACTTCTCAGCATTTGCCCCCTATACACTCTGGAACTTTTTACTGGCCTTCTGACTTTCCCTGACTTGCCAGTCAATCCGCAGCACACCTCACACTACTTCTGGCAGTTTTTCACCCTTATAACCTTTACAAGATGTCTACACAAAGGAGGTTGTGGCCTGTTATTAGCTTTCCATCAATGTCGTTTTATTTTTGTCCTTTCCTTGCCCTGAAAAATGCAACCTCTGTGAACTTTGCAGTTGTGTATACGGATGGTGCGAAGGTCTAAGTAAGCTGCAGTTCCCCAGACTCCATATCAGCTTCAGTTCTACATGGTATTTATTCCATGTAAAGATTAAAGTAAAATGATTTAGTGTACAAGTAGGACTTCCAGCCATGGTTAATTGGCAGACCTTGCCCTTTGTAATCTATTCCCTCCTTTATTCTGTGTACAGTCGAGGCTTTAGCCTATATTTGCATCATTTTCATACTCAGCATCAAACCACCTGATGACCCTTTAGATGCCCCTTGGATGCCCTCATCACAGGGTTAAAAGGTGATCTCATGCATCTCCACTCTCCTGCCCCAGCCTCACACATAAGGTGTAGTACAGAGTCACGGCCTCTACTGTATGTGGCCTGATCATACTTACACACACCATTACCTCCCAAAGACCCATTCAGAGCCTGGAAAATGCAATATTCTCATAGGTTCACTTACCCACATGCTACAGACACGGTGAATTATGACTCCTAATCCCATGTTAAGATTTTTTTAGCAAGTTAATGACCAACAATGTTAAAAAACAGAACATCAATGATGTAGTAGTTCATTCAATTGAAGATTTATCACAATTCGCAGGTTATTCTAAAGTGTTATGTACAGAAAGAACCTGATACTGTAGGTTTTTCTGTAGTTGGTTGGCTGCATTGCCAATCTAATGAGACTAATGAAACTCCAATAAGAATTTAAAGTCTGCCAGCATGATAAGGACAGTGGACTGTTGCCAACTGAACTTCAAATTTTCCACTCATAAAAACAAGTTATGCTGATCTTATTATCGCCTGTCAGGAACCCATACTATGCCTACGCCATGGCCCTAGCTCTTGACCAGCTCTAACCTAGATTAAGACATAATTATGCCATAAATAAACCTTATGAACACATTTATGTATAGCAGAGGGAAACAGAAAGACTCAGTGTATGAATAACCAACACTCTTAGGAGTGATGATTCCTGTGGAAATGGAAGCGTGCCTGTAAAATGACAAATATCAGAATCAGAAACAGCAACAGAATACTTTGAATTAGCCTGCTTTGAAACAGAGTAACTGTGAAGATACGCAGGCCATATTAGCCCACTTTGATAATAACTGAAACATATGGCAGCAGAACAGCTTTACACATTGTAAGTGGACCATTTATGAGTCTACATCCATGCTAGCTACCACTACTAAGGTTCAGCAAACTTTAAAAGGTAAGGTGCAAGGTGAAAGACACAGCCTGTGATGCACTTATTATTTTGTGTCTCCACACACATTTGCCTTACAAGTAAAAGGTCCCCAGTTTGATTCCAGGTGAGGACACATTTTTTTAAAATTTGGAGTATAGGCTATACCTTCTGCTGCTCCCTTGTATTCTCCCCAAGGGGGCGCCACAGTGGATTGATCGGCTCTGTTAATTTGGCAGAGGTTTTCCGTCAGATGCCCTTCCTGATTCAACTCTCTGTGGTGAGAGGGGCTTGTGCCCCTGCCTGGAATCAAACCGGGGACCTTTTGCTTGTAAGGCGAATGTGTAAACCACTACACTACATTTTTACAAATGGAGACTCATAAAAAAAATCTCTTGAAAGAATGATAAAAAAATTAAATGTTAAAAATAATTTTTCAATTTCATTATTCATCTAGATTTTTTGTTCAAAATGCCGGGAGCCACTGGAGGATCGGCATGCAGCTCCGGCGCTGCGGTTTTGAGACTCCTGGACGAGTCGCGGTTCTTGCAAAAATGAAAAAGTGCCCATAAGACAACAAATATGACCTCGAACACAGTTCGAGCGAAGACCCATTAGCTCATCACCGTGTGCAATTTTCACTAAAATCTGACCAGCACTCTAGGACAAGAAGTGGTTTTCGTGAATTGTGGATAGCCAGCTAGGCAGATGGATGAATGGCTTGCCATGGCATTATCTCATTGGTCCTTTGGCCAGATGAGCTAAAAGCAAGATAAAAAGTTATTTATTCGATTTATGTGTGGAACACCTGATTGATTTGAATTTGTGATGCTGAGCTACAAAGTCTTTCTCACCTCTCTGTGTCTACACCAATGTGACTTTAGCACTGGTGACAGCATAGTGTTACATTGTAAAAGTAGTGCGTTGCTAGAAGTAGTTCTGCATACTTACTGGAACTTAAAGAAGAAACAAGTTTGCACGTAAACAATGGATACACATAACAGCTGTTACAGTCACATTCCTAGCACAGTTAACTTTGAACATTATGTTTCCAATTTGTGTTTCAGCAGCAGATAAATTAGCCTCACAGACACACATTCCAATGAGTCTCAACCACTTATCATTAACCTGCTGCACTTCGAGACACCGCGCAAAATACTAAGCAGCCGTTTCCATGTGCTGCATGTGGGTGTCAGGCCTTAATCAAATTGACATAGAGGTGTCAGCTTCTAAGCTCCTTCTCCTCACATCTTTCAGTCATTCAACGCAGCAGCTTTGTCAGGATTATGGTTGTTACCATCATTCCCCCAACCCACCACCACTTCAGCTAGTGCATTAGAAGTGGAGAAACATATTTGAGGAAGAGCACAAAGACTCGTTGCATAAATCACAAGTTTTGGGTTGTTTTGATGTTAAAAACTTTGAGGTAAAATATGGCACGAGTGAGGGGCTACTTCTAACCTCAGACTTTATATTTGCCCTGGCGTACTGATACAAAATGAGCGCTCTAACCTAATCTTCTTAAAATATACAACGGCCCTGATACATTTCCAATAAAGACTCTTCTTCTGTCATAAATATTTGGATATGAAAAGGAGGCCAATATCCCCCTCTTTGCTCTTACTAATTGAAGCCTTCTCTTCCTGACAGCAGCTAATTACTAAACCTGAAGAGAAGCTGTGCAAAAGGCTGGAAGGGCAGCAGAAAGGAAAGCAGCTACAGCTTGATATCTGGTTATGAGAAGATTATGTGTAAAGCCAGAGGTAAAAGGGGGACTGGTTAAAGATTACAAAACGCGAGGCAAATATCTACAGCTCTGTATCAACACTGTAGGCTGCAGCATTTATTAAAAACCACAGTAGATAGCGTTGCCTGTAGAGGGAGTAAAAATGTGTAAAAAGCTTGCGGAAAGAGTCTTAAGGGGTTATGAGGAAAGGAGATACGGTCATTCAAAACACTGGGGTCATTCATTGAGGAGCAATATTGTGCTCAGCAATACTGTGGCATTCTGCCAAGCACTTTTGTATATACTGTGTGCATTAGGTTGGAATTTCAGCTTGATGTTGACATAAGAGGAAGTGAGTATGCTTGTGGAGAATTGAGAAAGGAAATTGCTCATCTTCAGATAAGCGCGATTGAGATTGCATTCACTGGCGCTGTTTGCCTGTTTCATCGGGATTCAACCTCTCAGGACAATAAAAAGCGGCATCGAATTTGAGAAGGGAAGGGAAACTTCAGTCCGGTCAGTATTGTTGCTGGGAAAAAAAGCAGCTGACCAAAGTTGAGAATCCTCCTCAAGGAACCACGAATATTTATACAAACCTTAATCAAGATTTAGAAAGTTTATAAATACAGACAGATGGAAACTGACACTAGCACTGGTGAAACTTTGTACTATTTAGGTATGGGCTGATCCCAATATCTGAATCAGGCATCGGTCCCATCCTGACTAGAAAAGCTTAAGAGGATATCGGTAACAACAAGCTGATCTACAGCCAATCCATTTAATTCACTTTGGAGCAGCTTGGAGGTGTTTTGACGCGCGTGTGTGTGTGTGTGCATGTGTGTGTGTGTGTGTGTGTGGAGCAGTAAAAGGATGTGCACTGAGACTGAGAGGAGGAAGGGAGAAGGTAGCATGACCTTAAATGACAGCAGAGCACAGCAGCCTATGAATCACACTGAGGTGGTTTACATTACTGTATATTTTAATTAGATACACAAAAAACATTTCCTGAAAAGTTTGAATATTTATCAAAATGCAATAAAAACAACCTACTCTGATATGCTAATTCATGCGAAGCTTTATTTAACTGACAAAAGTGGAAAGATTTTTAATTCTTTACTGGCCAACTTGACTGTATTTTGTGGATATACACATAATTAGAATTTGATGGTTGAAATACACTTAACAAAAGTTGAGACAGAGTTTAAAAAAACATTGAAAAGTGCAGAGAATATTTCAGAAACAGCAGTTTCTCACATTCAGCAGGCTAACTGGGAGCAGGTGAGGTATCATGATTGGGTATAAAAGTAGCACCCATCAAAGGCTCAGACAGTGTAAGCAAGGATGGGATGTGGCTCACCTCTTTGTGCCAAAATTTGTTAGAGAATTGTTAGTCAGTTCAAAAAGAACATTAATTTTTATCTTTCAACATTTACAGTGCAGAATATTGTGAAAAGATTCAGAGGATTCTGACATCTCAGTGTGTACAGAGCAAGAGTGAAAAACCACTGAAAAATGACGCTTCAAAACGTCAAATAATTGTGCTACACACACCCGTATTACCCAAGCAGGAAGCCATACTGTACATCAACTGTACACAGAAATGGAATTCTCTGGGCCTGTGCTCATGGACTGAAAGACTGTGTGAGAACTGTGTGTTGTGGTCACATGAGTCCACATTTCCACTTTTTTTAAGAAAACAAAAACAAACAGGTTTTGAGTTCTCTCAAATTTTAAGTTTCTGTATATTCAAAAAATACAAAGAAGTTGGTCAGTAAAGCTACTGCAAATCCCTATCCTGGAATTTTTGTTAGTTAAATAAAGGTTTAAATGGATTAATATATCCCAGATTTTAATTTTTTTTTTTTGTTTGCATTTTTGGAAAATAGTCTCAATTTTCTGGAAATGGGCTTGGCATTTTATTACTGTTGGTATTTAATTTCTTATTAATAAATTGCAATTCAGGAGTTTATTTGCTACATTTGGTTTTGTAAAGTTAGGGAAACAAAGTTTTAAGTACAACCTGATGTTGCCTGATAAACAGAAAACAATGATTCTGTCTCCCTCAGAGTGAGGAGTCCTTCTGTCGGTTGTGGACCATGGATACCGCGCCTTCGGCGTTCGTGGTGGTGCGACTGGAGCAGCCTCGTCGATCGCTAGTGAGACCGACGCTGAAGTGGCAGTCCCTGCCGCTCAAATTGTTCTGACGCTGTGAAGGGAAGCAGGAGTGTCCTCTCCAGGGCGCAATCCAGGGCACGGTAATATGGAGGACCAGCTGTTGCCGAAGTAGAATGACCCCCTTCTAATTGAGCCAAAAGAACAGCAGCACTGTTGTCACAAGAGTTGCCAGCGTGAAGTCGCAACCAACCACAAACTGCCCTCGGGACTCCAGCTCCTCGAGGTTTACTCCTGAAGCCGTTTTCCATAAGAGAAAGTTGCCACAAGGCGGCAGAGGTATTAACCAGAGTTTTCCTACTCTGCATGTGACAGGTAGTACTGGGTTACATGATACCAGCAGCAGGTATAACCTAACCCG
>VUQH01085236.1:0-28363 GCA_015106775.1 Etroplus canarensis
TTATCTATGTCTCCTCTGTTATCCGCTTGTGCTTTTGTTCTCTTGTCAAGCTCAGTGTTGCGTTCTGTGCAGTCATGTTTCTTGTTTCCTGTTTTACTTTGGTTTCAGTCTTCCTTGTGCATTGTGTTCTGTTTTACTTCCAGCCATTGATTGTAGTCACCTGTGTTCCCTTCCCTCCTGTTGCCACTTGCCTCGTTAGTCTGTGTGTATTTATTTCCCTGCCTTTCTCTGCTCTGTGTTGTGTCATTAGTCCCCTGAGTCTTCGTATGCAATAGTCTTCGCGGTTAGTCTACCTGAGTCTCTGTGCCAATGTGTGTTTGCCATTCTGCTTCCTGTTTTGAGCCTCATGGACTTTGTTAATTTTGGACTTGGTTATTTTCTTTGAGGAAGTATCAGCAATTAAAGCTTGCTTTTTGTTCTATTTACTGAGTTCTGGAGTCTGCATATTGGGTCCTACCATGCCAAACCATAACAGTGTTGGCCTCTGGGCCTTTTTGGTCAGTATACTCCTCAATTTGAATTGGGAAAAAAGTAAAATGAACCTCAAGAGAATTCTCTTGAGGTTCATTTTACTTTTCTGTGAAAGAGTGACCTGGCCAAGAGGTCAGCAGCACATGTCATAAAAACAGTTACAGGACGTGACAGTATAGATTAATAACATTGCGTTTTCAATTAGAAGTGTGGGCTCTATAACAACAAATAAAAAATATAAGATTTAAAAACACAGGCACTGTTGAGTGGTCTCATGCTGTCTATTCCTCAGGATAGAACAGAAGGCTCCAAGTGGAATAAATTAAAGGTTGTTGTGTTACCAGACTATTACTAAGGGGTATTAGAACACATCTCTTAAATAAATTAAATTTATGTTTTCATTTTAATATTATTAAATCTCTGCAAAAAATTTGGGCCTGCTAATCAGACAAAGTTCTCAGTCTGTTCCTCTCACTTCAGTCATTTTTATTCCTGCAAAATGAGACTGTCAAACAGACCAGCCAAAACACTTTAATTAAAACCTGTCATAAATCACACAAAAAACTGTTTATGTTGCAGTCACATCCAGCTTAACTGAAGGCAAGCATGCATGGTATTCTGCACCATTACATGTATTTTGAACAGTGCAGTTTGTGCAACATAATTTCTGCAGCCCCTTTAATGTCAGGGTTTTGAGTTCTGTATATGGTTTTGAGCTTTCTGTTATCTTTTCTTAAGTATTTCCTTGGTTTAGTTTTGGATATGTCTCCCTGTCTGTTTTCCTGTCCTTTGTCAAGTTTGTGCTCATGTCATGTTCTGTATGTATTCTGTTTCCTGTTTTACTTTGAAACCTGTTTAGTCTTGTGCTTTGTGTTGAATTTTACTTCCTGCCCTTGATTGTTGCCACCTGTGCAACAATTGGGTGAGTGGCTAAATAAAGCCTTTTCAGTTTATCAGTCTGTCTTTGAGTCTGCATCTTGGGTCCACATCCCTGCACTCTCTCCTGCAAAACCTGACAGTAGGACGCAACCATAAAATGGACCCAGCAGGCTGTGTTTTTCTCAGGAGGAGCTGCAGAAGCTAGTTAACAGGCTGCAAAGCCTGATGGCTGAAATGGCGAGGACTGTGGATCCGGTGGAGAGGATGTCTCCACTCTTCTCCATCTTGGACGTTTTTCGCTCTTGACCCTACCTGCGGTATGTCCCTGCTTTTCGTATGCTCTGGTGAACAGCTCTTGATGCTAAGAAGCAGATTATGCTTGAGGTTCATGGGGAGGACTTTGGTGAGGAGGACTTTCCACCTCCTCCACCACTTTCTGAGCTCCTGGCTGGAGTTCCCTCTCCTCAGCCTGCAGCTCCAGCCACTGATCCCACTTCCTTCCTGGCTGAACCTGCTCCCTCTCCACCTGCTTCGCCTAGAAAGAAGAAGCGCCGGTCCCACCGACGCCGCTCCGAGTCTCCTCCCCTCGCGCCGTCCAGCATCTCCACCTCATCCTCGCCGTCCTGCGTGATGGAGGCAGCTGGGGTCGGTGCCTGTCCCCCTTCGTGTCCTGTGGCTGCGCCCTCCAGTTGTCCTGCCTCGTCGCTGCTGCCCTGTGCGACGGAGCAATGCTGGGTGGAGCGGCAGCTTCTGACCTGTCTGTCCCTGCCCTGAGGAGGAGTGAAGCAGAGCCGTCACCGCTGGAGCAGTGCGCAGCGGAGCCGTTGCAGCCAGAGCAACCGGAGCAGCCAGTGCCACCAGAGCAGCCAGAGCAACCAGAGCAGCCAGTGCCGCCAGAGCAGCCGGAACAACCGGAGCAGCCAGAGCCAGAGACTGAACCGTCACTGGAGCTGGAGGAGCCAGAGCCGTCTCTGAAACCGGAGGTATTCATACACCCGTCTGTTTCTATCTCCTTTCCCAAGAGAGAAGTTAAGTGTTAGGGCCTCCTCTTTGTGTCTTAGAGTTAGGGTTACCTCTCTGTGCTCCAGTGCTAGACCCCCTTCCTAGTTTCCCCTCATCAGGGCCCCTTTGTGTCTGTGTTCCCTTGTCAGGGCCCCTTTGTGTCTGTGTTTCTCCGCCCGCAGCCAGCGTGGCTTTCTCTCCGCCCGCGGCTGGCATGGCTTTCTCTCCGCCCGTGGCTGCTGTGGCTAGCCTGCCCGGGCCCATAATATGTGTTTCCTTCTCTAGTCTCCCCGTCAGTATCCCAAAGTGTGTCTCTCAGTCTGTTTTCCCTGTGACGTGTGTTAGAGTCCTGTCACCCCGTAGCGTGTCCTTCCCTGTCAGGCTTCCCTGTCAGGCCTCCCTGTGTGTGTTTTCACTCCCTCCATATCTGCCATTCTGCCTGTGCTCATGTCTCCGTCTGTGTCTGTTCTTGTGCCCCCCGTTCTGGTGTCGGTGCGTGTGTCTGCAGCTGCAGTGACCTCAGTACCTGTTCCGACTGTCGCTGCAATTGCGCCTCAGTCTGAGCCTGCAGCTGCGCTGGCATCTGCCTCTGGGCCCGCAGCTGCGCTGGCATCTGTGTTTGTGTCTGAGTCCTCTGTCTCTGTGCCTGAGTCTCTGTTCCCAGTTATGGTCCCTATGCTCCCGGTTCTTGTTTCTGTATCTGTCTCTCCCACCACACACACACTCCTCTCTCACCCTTACTCTTCAGTTCCAAATGTGGCTCCCTGGCTCCATCAGCACCTCCGGTCGGCTCCACATCAGCTCCGGGTGAGAGAACTTTTTCACCGATATCAGTGGTCTCTGCGCTGGCCTCCACGTCGGCCACCTGAGGGGTGGTCTCTTTGCCGGCTGCCTCCTCGGTCACCTGAAAGGTGGTCCTTTGGCCTCTGTCATTGGCCACCCGAGCGGTGGTCTCTTCACCTGCCGCCTCCTCGGCCACCTGAGGGGTGGGCTCTTCGCCGGCCACCCAAG
Source organism: Etroplus canarensis (assembly GCA_015106775.1). NCBI lineage: Eukaryota > Metazoa > Chordata > Actinopteri > Cichliformes > Cichlidae > Etroplus > Etroplus canarensis. The sequence continues at coordinate 3,364 of VUQH01085236.1, forward strand.
GGAGCGGTCTCCTGGACTCTGTTTTTGGCCACCCGAGGGGGCGGTCTCTAGGACTTTGTTTTCGGCTGCCGGAGTAGTGGTCTTCCTTTTGATCATTACTGCCTCCATAGCAGCCCTAGTGGCTCCTGTATGGGACTCTTTATGTTAAACTTTTGAGCCTTTTGGCCTTGTGCCCTGAATCTTTGTATTTCTTAGTTTTGTTCTTTAGAAATTTTGGATGTTTTGCCATGATGCTTCTTGTTTGCTCCTTATTTTGTTTATGCCCTCCATTCCAGGCCCCCTCCCCCCATCCGTGTCACGTTGCCCTTGTCTAGTTTTGTTAGGGACATTGGGAGCCGTCCCTTGAGGGGGGGGTTTTGAGTTCTGTATATAGTTTTCCATGGTTTTGAGTTCTCTGTAGTTATCTTTTCTTAAGTATTTCCTTGGTTCAGTTTTGGATATGCCTCCCTGTCTGTTTTCCTGTCCTTCGTCAGGTTTGTGCTCATGTTGTGCTCTGTATGGTTCCTGTTTTACTTTGAAACCTGTTTACTCTTGTGCTTTGTGTTGAATTTTACTTCCTGCCCTTGATTGTTGCCACTTGTGCTCCTCTCCCTCCTGCCTCTCATTTATACTCTGTGTCTCTTCAGTTCTGTGTCGTGTCCTCAATGTCATTTGGTGTTTTTCCAGTTGGGAGAGAGTTTTGTTCCTGTCTATTTCATTTTGGATTTATGACCTTGGACTTTGTAACCCCTTTTGGTTGAGTGGCTAATAAAGCCTTTTCAGTTAATCAGTCTGTCTCTGAGTCTGCATCTTGGGTCCACATCCCTACACCCTCTCCTGTGAAATCTGGCCATAATTTTGTCTGACACTCTCTTCACCTCCAGAATACTTTTCACATATTCTTCCTTCAAGATGACCCCTACTCCATTTCTCTTCCTACCTACACCATAGTAGAATTGTTTGAATCCACCTCCGATGTTCCTGGCCTTGCTTCCCCTCCACCTGATTTCTTGCACACATAATATATCTACCTTCCTTTGCTCCATCATATCAACCAGCTCTCTCCCTTGACCAGTCATAGTCCCTACATTTAAAGTTCCTACTCTCACCTCCACCCTCCTACCTTTCCTTCTCTCTCTCTTCCTCCTAACACGCGTTCCCCCTCTCCCCCTCCTTGGTATTCGGATAACAGTAGCATAGTTTCCACCGGCACCCTGTTTGCTGATGCCACGGAGGGCCGTGACTGATCCAGTATGGAAGTCATGTTATGAATCTGCATATTTGATTTGGCAAAGAAGCTTTTTCTGATACAACCCTCCCCATTTACCCAGGTTTGGGACCGGCACTAGGAGTGCACTAGTTTGTGGGTCTCTGTGGCTGGGTTAGTTAAAAGCATTAGTAAAAGATAATTATTTACAATTATGATAAAAACCAATACTGATAAAATAAAGATACATTTGTAAATAAGAAGTAAAATGAAAAGGCTAAAAAGTGTTTTTAATTGAAATTTATAAAAGGTTTTAAAAAGTTTTAGTGAGTCTGACAACCTGATGAAGGGAAGTGTTGTTCCAGAGTGTAGGAGCTACAACTGAGAGAGTGATTTTTTTTGTTTTTGTTTTTTTTTTTAACCTGTCCTGTCTGGCAGCTTTAGCAAGCAGAATCATCATCCGAATGCTCTGTTGTGTCAAACACATTTGATTTGCCAAGAGAAGCTCTATAAACTCTATAGGCTCCTCTTGTTGATACATTTCTTTTTTTATTTTATTGATTTATTTTATTTGTTTTTTATTTATTTATACATTTATTTATTTTTTATTGCCCAAATTATTATTGATTAATGCCAGAGCGGAGATGTGTGTGTGTGTGTGTGTGTTTGTGTGTGTGTGTGTGTGTGTGTGTGTGTGTGTGTGTCTGTGCAAGCATGTCATTTGTTTGTTTGAATTTTACTGTCATGTGGTATCATAGAGCTGCAATTATAGTGGGTAATTACTGTGTTTAAAAGAACATTTTTAAAATATTGTTTGTCAAAAAAAATATAATAAAAATAATATAAGCTTTTGTGATATTTGCTTGTATTGGGGAAAAATTCTGAAAGAATGAAAGGATTGCAAAAACAGCAAAAACAAGGTTTTGTGTGTGTGTGTGTGTGTGTGTGTGTGTGTGTGTGTAGATGTGTGTGTGAGTAGAATCAAAATGTGGGATTAGGTTGACACTGCAGTGAAAATTAGTCAGAGCAGTAATGTGTGTTATATGTGCTCTAATATTTTTCAGTTTGTATGAGAAAGGGATTGCATGAATGTTGTATCGTGCTGTATTGGTTAAGAGTGTGGCAAACATTATGTACATCAGTGAAACACAAACAGGGTTAAGCAGAGAAAATAGTTTATCAATAGATAATTACATGTGGACCATCAAGTACTAAAGACCTAATTTTGGAATGCAGATAAATATGCCCATTACAGAAGGCTACACATGGCACATAGCAATAAACAATGGCACACATACACACAGACACACACAGACATGCACAAACATAAATTTGTCAGTAAGCATGTGTAATGTAGACAACATACTCCTGCAAACTATGAGTGTTAAACAAAGCACACACTGGCATGCCCCACTGTTCCCAGTGCTGCCATGTACTCCCCAGTGTGAATGCAAAGCAGCAACAGGAACAAACACTAGATTTTCTCTGGTACCACTAAGGCCAAAGTCAGCAATTACACCAAGGAAGGCTTTAACTGATGTTCAGGAAAGCCTTAACTTTTTCAAGCATTTTTGATCAAACTGCTACCAAAGAGGAATACCAGAATGTTCTCAGTTACACATTTAATGAAAGAACTTGTATTCTGAATGCCCGTGTACAAACATGTTACAAACATGAACACCCTAAAAACTGAAGGATACACGTGTCAGTGTTTTCTTGTGTGCAATCATGCTCAGCTTCTTGATTCATGTGAGAGCTTTACAGGAAGGAATGTTTCCTTCATAATATTTCGGAATTTGGTCAATGGCTGTTGTTTCCCTATTCTTAACTTTTTAATATTATTTCCGTGTTTGTTCATCATATTCCCAACAGAAAGAAATCGACCAAGTACAAATTAGCTGTAAAATACAAAATATCAAAACTGACTGATGAAGTAACAAAATGAATTCTCTCACAGCAATTTTTGTGCCTGAGATTAGTTATTTTTGTTGGCTTGTTATTATCAACACAGAAATGTTTGGCCTGACTGACTCTCATCTGTACAATACTATGCCCTGTTCTGCAATGTTGGTTCATACTGGTGCAACTCTAGGTTACACTCGAACATGCCCCCTTTAATTGAATTAGTTTAGCCCCTGGAAAAGTCAAGCTGGGGGAGACTTTATCTTTGAGAAAAGTAAACACTCAGAATAGATGGAAAGAAGAGAGAAACAGATAATACTTTGAATAGAGGCAGAGAACTTTTGTGGATGAACAGGTATATGGGCTGCTCAGTTTTAGGCAATTCAGTGAACTGAAAAGCACTGGCACTTATTGACTGGGCCACAATGGCAGGCCTGCTCATGCAAGAGCCATCAAAGGGGGTGAGTTTAGTGGCTAAATCTAAGTGTGTAGGAATTAAAGGGAGAAAAAGAACAAGAAAATAAATAGGGAGCTAAGATAAGAAAAATGGAGGAATTTAGAGCAGGGGACTTCTGTGGAAAATGAAATGAGGTAATTTAGTTCTCATTAGACTGAGGGTCAGTCCTATCTTTTCATGGGTATTCACAAATGTAGTTCAAAATAGCTGCTGTAGCTTTGAATAAATGTAAGTTTAAACAAATATGTTGTAGTCAGTTACTGTGGATACTGTGGACCAAAAGCACCACAAAAATAACAGCACTGCATGTTTACATTTCCTGACAGGTAATATTTCCAACCATTTCCACACCTGAAGTCCGGAAAATGTTAGGACGGAACATACAACTTTCTCTCATGTAGAAAGCTATATAAAATATGTAGGAGGAAGCACACCTCAGACATTGTTGCTGGCTGTGAATTCATCGTAGAGCTACCTCCACCACTCTTACCTCAGCACAAATGGACATCACTTAAACTGTGTACTAGGGAGCTGGCAGGTTAAAAGCCATCTGACACATCTTGACTACATTGTGCATTTGTATTCTCACATGCATGTTTTGTTGTGATTGTCTATAAAAGTGTGTAAAAATGACTGGCTGAAGTGGTAGTGTCACTAGAACAAAGATCTGTGAATTCCCATCAGATAGAACTTGATAAGGGCTTTTTTAACTTACAATATCAATAACATATAGGGAATGTGTGAAAGAATTTATGACTAGCAGCATCTATAGGTGTCCCTTCAAGCAGTGCAATAATTTAGCATGTGTGTGCAATCCAGTGATAAGTATAATTTCCATCCATCCAGTATTCATAAAAGCACACTTTTATCTGTAACTAATTATAGCATATGTAAATTATCTGATGTATAACTTATACCACAAAGGACCTTACTTAAGTCACTGTCAATGTGCCACATGATAAGATTTCATCATTAGTGCTTTTTTTGTTCATCCAGACATCTTTCTCAAAATCCCAGAATAAAGTTTTCATATTGGCTCTCGTCTGAAGTCTTGCACAAGGCCCTGTAATATGCATTTCAAAGGTATTTTGACTACACAGCCATGTGTGAACATATGTGCCTGCTACTAAGAGAAAGAACAGTGTTAGTGTGCGTCTGTGTTCATATCCATGGTCCTGCCTTTACTGATATATCCACGTTTGTGTGTGAGTATGCACATGGATGTGTTTCCATTCTGTCGCTCTTTGTTTTTCTTGGCAGAAAGATTCTAAATGAGAAAAACAGATAAATATAAGGAAGTTGAGAAAAAAACTTGAACCAGCAAGATCACAAAACAAAACTATAGGGTTCTAGCACTATTCGTTTTACACCAACACTAACACTATATGAGTAGAAATAAAATAAATTATTTAGGAATAGGAGATCATTTTTAATGGCAATTGTATGCTTGCCTAGAGGTCTTCTGAGTGGCTAAAGTTTGTAGTTCCTATTTCCTTGTGCATAAACAGCTGTATTTTCCTGATGACAAATGCTCAAATGAACTAGATTACACACAGGTAGAGAAATATCGTGGTTCTTCTTGAACCTTAAACACTTACCTTATTCTTGACTTGTCTCAACCACAAGCGCTTACCATTAGTATTTGCTGTCAAGAGATTTCAGCCCTCTTTTTGTCCACAGCCCCAGAAGAAAGGTAATATTTCTTTTTTATTTTAATCTTCTAATGTTGAGAAAGAATTCAAGCTTACACTAATGAGAAAATGAAAATTGCCAACTTTCTCAAATCACTGCATGAAGTGGGAATGGATGTTTTGACCAAAACCTCTCTGTTTGAATATAATTGTACCATTCCTAGGTACTCATAGTGATGACTGTTTTCACGTTCAATCAGAAAGAATAGTTAAACCAGCAAATGTTGTATTTTCTCTTGAGACATAAGGATGATTCATAAGGTAGACTGAGTACCTAAGGGATGAATGGGGCATATAATATGCAGAATTGTACAGAACCAGGTTAGTGTTAGATTGCACAGGGGATGTGTAGTAATATTACTGCTGGAGGAGCTGTCTTCTGTCTCTTTTGACTTTAACACTTCTTTTTTCACACTTGCTTGACCCTAATGTTCTCCCTCTTCACCTATTGCCACCCACACTCCAAGCCTTGCAATAATTCACCCCCCAAGTGGTCCTACCTCCCACTCTGCATCTCCTTACATTGACCAAATAAACTACCACCCATGGCTATGATTTCAGGCATTTCTTGCTCAGTTTGCAATAGCTAAGATGAAGGCCAGCAGCCTGACAGTGAAAGGTCAATCATCAGTGTCTGTCAACCCCATGGAAACATGCTGCAAGAAGATGTAACTTTCTGTGTGGTCAAGAAAAGCATTTAAGCAACTGGACTCGGGCAGTCAAACAGCAAACAGAGCACTTTACATTGGATACATATATATATATACATATATATATATAAAACTTTGATGGCTACAACACACTCTTACTTGGTAGAGCTTCTTTGACCATTTAACAGAAACAAGATTACGCATGCTGTCACAACAGAAAATAGACAGCCATTGCAACTGACCACTACCACTGGAATGCAACCACAGCTAGTGAAATTTACCACAGCAGTAAAACTACCTACAGTACATCAATATCAACTGAAGAGTGCCAAAACCTCAAAATAAACACATTCCTACTGTAGGCAGCCTTCCACAAATACTGACATTATACCTGGAAGCTAAGTACAGACACTTTATGGAAATTGGATAACCTCAATCTACCTTGCATAACATGCGTGCTTACTCTTTTGCCTCTTATCAAGCACTTTCTTCTCATGGGAACTACACTGACAGCATGATAGTGAGATGGCACAACACACAGTAGCGCCATGTATAGCACAATTTTATCATGTCAGCACATTCCGTGAAAGCAAAGCACTAAATTCTCACCACAGTGTGCAGATAATACCATCAACAAGCCATCCATTTGCCCTTTCATGGAACATGTGAAAAAAACAAATGTAGGCAATAACTGACCTATGACTTAGAGGAAACAAATGTTGGGCAACAGATTTGAAACTGCAGAACCAGTGGTGGCTTGCTTATGGTCCCTGGGATATTGAAAAGGATATCTGTTATTACAAGAACATATCTCTGTGAATAGTTTCCATGCATAAAAAATACCATTTACTGGTATGCCTTAAAAAACTCCTAATTATATCACACTAAACCAGGAAGCTAAATAGTAACTGCTCAGCAATTCTCTTTTTAACACAAAGCACTTGTTGCTGTTAAACAACAGTTTTGCAGGAAATATATTTCTTGGTGCTGAAAACTGTTTTAATTTATGATATTATTTTCACCACTTAGTAGTGTGAATGCTTTGTCTTTCTAAACGGTTCACCCTAGACCAAACATTTATTCCACCAAAGTGGATCTGTTTCTCTATTTGTCTGTTTTTCTGTTCGTCTGGCAGCAAGATTATGCAAAAAATATGCCAAGCTCAAATACATGAAACTTGGTTTGGAGGTGGAGCATGTGCAAAGGAAGAACCCATTAATTTCTGGTGTAGATCAGGATCACTTTCTTTACAACTGTGAAACAGAACATTGGCACTGACAGAGGATGCGCTTGCCAAGTACCCCTCTAGTTTCATATGCCACTTAGTTATTCAACTCAGGAATCTGTGGGAACATCCTGGGTTTTATGCTTGCTGCTGACACAGTCAATCAGTGATGACTGATGTAGAAGTCTGGGCACGGAAATTTTCACCTACCAGGTCACTCACCTGTCTGTATATCGGCGGGTAGGTTCATTCAGCATCAGACCATGCGGTGAATGGGTGAAGGGTGGTTGGCGCAACAGGCGGTACCGTAAAGGTTGACAATGGCTGCAGAGTTTACAGTCTGGCTTTGATGTCAAAAGAGTAGCATCGATCTCCAGATGTTGCTCCATAGTATAAAACTGTACCCCATACACCTCTTCTTCGATGTCCAGCTTCAGAGTCAGTGGCGTATCACAGAAAACATTACTGGGACCCAATGAAATGTTGTTCCCTCTGACAGTCAATAGTAAGATGTTGTGGATTGCAGGCAGTGCTGTTTCCTCAGGGCTAAAAAATGTGACCCACACAGTCAAGGAGTCGGGTACCAGAGGGTAGGTAAACTCTAGCTGGAGCATGCAGCCCTGTGAAGGACACTCTGACAGGCCAACAACACCTTGCTCGATCCCTGCATTAGGGCTCCAGGTACGCACACTTGGTTCACAAGCCTGTTCCACATCAGGAGGGCCTATGGGATAAAATTATTTTTAAAAAGTCACACACAGCATATAGGCAACATAGAGAACTCGACTAATTCATAACCTTATGTTGACCATTTTATATACAAACCTTTAAGGTACTTGAACAGGTAAAAATTTCAAGCTAAAATTTTAAACTAACAACAGATTATGAGTGCTGACAGATAAAGAGTTGACATCAATGATCTTTGTGGTGTGTCTGCAGTTTGTGCAACATCAAGGTTGAGGTGAAACTGAGAGTTCATTGTGAGTCCATCCGCAGAGGAAAGGCAGAGCTGAGGTGTGTACCTTCTGAGAGGGGCCCTGTGTAGGGTTCTCACTTCAGCACAGTCATTACAACGTCTAAGAGTCACACTCCAGCCATATTTGGAGTCCACACACAGCTAACTTGGATTATCCCAAGTGACGTACACTAACATTCATCAAGCACTTTTAGAAGCCAGCAAGCGGCAGACACTATGTTCTCCCTCAATTTCCTTTTGTGCATTTCCAAGCTGGCAACCAAAGAAGCCATTTGCTAACCTCATTTCTGGGCACTGCGCAAAATTCCAGTGTTTAATCAAGTGAGGACTGAATATGGTTTCCAAGCCACATTATCTCAACACATTTATTATTGTACTGTAAGTGTGTGTGTGGCCAGTGTGGAGGTGAGTTAAAGAAAGGAGAAAGAGAGTAAGAAATAGAGAAGAGAGGGAAGGAGAAAGAGGAGGGAGTTTGGAAGAGAATGAACTACGGTACTCCAAGAGCTTGGCTTTGCTCGGCTCATGTAATCCTGGCTTTCTGGGTAAATTTTCATTGAGTTTGCAAGGAAAGGAGCTGTAGCCACTGAAAATATTTTGTAATGTCAGCTGTTATGGTGGGCCCCTCTCCTGCTTTGGCGCAGGAGTAATGCGGTTGAAGATTTAAGAGGAGACAGAGTAAAGGTGTCACCCATTGTGTAATCCAAGGCGGTGTAAGCTGGGGGGGGTTTCAAACAACGATGTATCTTTGATTGGCAGCACTACTCATGCATCTGGGGGTTTGATTTTATAAATAAAATTACATTTATTATAGCTTTATTTGTAGATGAAGCTGATACCTTCAAACTTTAAACTTAGACAATTCCTAGAAAGTGATGCCATTTGAGTTCTTGTGACACTTTTATGTTGTGAAAAAATGGGCTAATACTTATTATTTTGTTATTCACCTATTTTTTTTTCTTTTTGCTGTTAAAAGTCTAAATTTGTTTCTTTTCTGAGTTGACCTTACTCTGATTAGTCTTGATTTTTCTTAATAATAGTGAAAAAAATCACCTCCATAGTATGTTTTCAATTAGCATTTGATTATAATCCAAAATTCAAATGTTTATTCAATTAAATATTTCTCCAGTTGTTTTTGATTTCATTGTTCTGCAGGAATGCCACCTTTTGGCATAGTGCTGCATATCAAGCATAGAAAAGCCAGTATCTTGAGTGTCACAGTATTGAATTGGGTGCCACAGTAGCGCAGTGACTAGCACTACCAACCCACGGCAAGAAGGTCCTGGGTTTGAATCTACCAGCTACCTGAGCTTTTCTGGAGCTTGCATATTTTCCCTGTACCTGTATTCCAACAACACGCATTTTAGGTGAAATGGTGATTCTAAATTGGCTGCAGGTGTGAATGTCCCTCTGTGATAGAGCCTGCCTTAAACCCAAGGGCAACTGGAAGAGAGGTACATTACTTAAACAAACTGGCCAGTAGGAATGAGATTCTTGTCTTGTTTTTCTTTTACACTTAGAACAAACACTTCAACTAGAAGTGGATGTTCAACTATGAGAAAGTTGTACTCACGATCACTTTTCTGCTGTATTTATACCTAATTTAATGATTTTCTGTTGAAGTCATCTTGTAGGCTAGGGTAGTTAATGCTTACTATGAGTTCCAAAAAGGCTGGGACACTGTGTAAAATATAAATAAACACAAAGCAATGATTTGCAAATCTTATAAACCAATATTATAATCACAAAACAACATAGAAAACATATCAAATGTTCAAAGTGAGATGTTCCATGAGAGACACTGGCTCATTTTAAATATGATGGCAGTAACACATCTCAAAAAAGCTACAAAACAAAAGGCTGGAAAAGTAAGTGGTACTAAAAAGAAAAAGCTGGAGGAACACGTTGCAACTATAAGTTAACTGGAAAAAGGTAAGTAATGTAACTGGGTATAAAAAGAGCACCTTAGAGAGGCAGAGTCTGTGAGAAGTACAGATGGGTAAAAGTTCAGCAATCTGCAGGAAACTCTATCTACAAATTGTAGATTCAATTTCAGAATAATGTTCTTCAAGGTAAAATTGCAAGGATCACCTGCAGTACATAATATCATCAAAATATTTTGAGAATCTGGAGACATCTCTGTGTGCAAGGGACATGACCAAAATCTAATACTGGATGCTTGTGATCTTCAGGCCCGCAGGCAGACATGGAAATCTGTCATGAAATCAAGAACACCTCCAGAAATAATTGTCTGTGAACACTGTTTACCATGCCATCCACAAATGCAGGTTAAAGCCATATCATTCAAATTAGAAGACATATCCAGAAACACTGTTGTCTTCTCCAGAGATCACTTCAAATGGACTGAGGCAAAGTGGAAAACTGTTCTGTGGTCAGACGAACTGAAGTTGGAAATTCTTTTTGAAAATCACAGAAACCATAAAAAGGAGAAGGACCATCCAGCTTGTTGTCTGCACTCCAAAAGCCTGCATCTCTGCGGGAAGGAGGGTGCATTAGTGCCTATGGTACTGGCAACTTGCATATCTGGAAAGACACCATCATTGCTGAAAGATATATACAAGTTTTAGAGTACATGTGCATGTGTGTACATGTGCTCCCCTCCAGACGATGTTTTTTTTTTTTCAGGGAAGGCCTTGCATATTTCAGCAAGACAGAAAAACTGCATACTGTAACTATTACTACAGCATGGCTTTGTAGTAGAGGAGGCTGGATGCTGGACTGGCCTGCCTGTAGTTCAGACCTTTTACAAATTGAAAACATTTGAAACACAAAAAATGTCAAAAAAAGACCCAGGACTGTCAAGCAACTAGAATCCTATATCAGACAAGAATGGGACAACATTCGTCTCTCAAAGGTCCAGCAGCTGGTCTCCTCAGAGATGTGTTGCTGCCATCAAATTCAAGATGAGCTAGTATTTTTCATGAAACAGTAAAATGTCTCACTTTTAGCATTTGATATGTTTTCTATGTTGTTTTGTGAATGAAAGATTTGCAAATCATTGCACTGTTTTTTTATTTATATTTTACACAATCTCAACCTTTTAGGAACTGGGGTTGTATAATTCCAGGATAGATGTTGGTTTCTCCCCATTTAACACTTATGATCCTTTTACTCTGGATAGTCATACTGATCCAGAAAAAGTCCATAGAGTTGGATGGATACACTTACAGGGATATGTCCGGGCATGCACACTTTATGCTTTCTAAGAAGTGTCTGGCTCTGGCTTTCACTATTGATGACTCACTGTCACACACTGTTACACATTTCCTCACTTAGAAGGCACACATCAACCCCCTCCAATGCTTTTGCCCTGACACATACAAACAGAGAGACACTTTGCAGACACACAGACACGCTTTATAAAGGAAACGGGCACTCTTGTCTTGGAAATAAGTACCAAATCACATAGCATTTAGAGGCCTTTTTTCAACATATGGAGTAAATTGCACAAATAACACTTTGATTGCACACTGAAGGAGCTAACTACATTATAATTGTATATAGAATTTCAGGAACCATATTTTACCAAAAGAAAACTTTACAGATTTTAAAGTGCACCTTGTGCTTTTCTCTTTGTACAGTAAAGCCACTGTTTCTTTGGGGGTGAAGGTGTTATATTTATGTGACTGTGTCAAAATGGCCAATGCACTTTGCATGATCTTGGCAAGAGGGATGACAATGGTCTCTTCCTTTGATAAAACATTTCGCATTTGTGTTCAGTCGAGTCCATTTGAAGACAGTAATGAAAGAGAGCAAGTGATTAATTAAAAGCAGAGAAGTCATCAAGGTGTCAAGATAGACTACCAGTGCCATCAGCCCTGCTCACTTCATTCCTCTCTTTTTGCCCCCAGACCATCCATCCATCCATCCATCCATCCATCCATCGTCTTAACTGCTCGCAGTTGTGAGCTGGAATCTCTTGCTGTGGGAACTCCATCACTCAAGCATCTCAAAATTATAGATAGACTAGTATAGAAAGTGGGCTTTTTCAACGCAGAGAAAAAATTCTTTGAACGATCTGATTTCAGAGAATGTGACAACGCAGCCTGTACATCAAGGCAGTCGTACATCTCAGGAGAATAACTTTAAAAATCTATCTTCCTTCTTTTCCTTATCCAATTCTAGGTTTATCTCTCTTTGAAATTTTTAATTTTATTTCACATTTTATGACAATATGATAAGATTATAGTTGTTTGTTCTTATTATATTATGTTGTGTTTCTTTTTAAATCTTCTTTTAATCATGGACTTAACGCACAATGCAAAATATCAGCCCATTCTTAAATGTCAGGCAGAAAAATCTTGAAAATTTCTTCTAATCAGGTGTCTGCTAACTTGGATCTTACACTTGCTGTTTAGCTTTAAGGAGTAAATCTATATTTTTTAGATAATACTGTTTGTCCCACAGATTGCAAATGCACATGAAACAACAAAAAACAAAGCAAAATACAGTGGACATATACACACTCTGAACCTTTTTGCTTACATTGTGCACTTCTGTTTTCAATCAATCCAGAATCCTCCCTCACTAATGTCACTAACCGCATGCAATTCTCTTAACTATCTTGGGTGGTTTCGATCCCACCCAATCCCTCTTACCCCCTCCTGGAATTCATATCCATGTGTTTTTGCCCTTTTTCACATTATTGCTTTTTTATTCCAGCCAAATTTCTCCAGGGCTTAGAGTAGTAAAGATTTATGAGAAGTATTCTGGCTCGACCTGGCCACACTAATGTTTCCCAAGTAGTCAAGTAGTGTAAGGAGACAGCCCTTGAATAACAGGTGCTATGTATGTATGTGCACACTTGTTAACATGCTCATCTTCCAAAAAAGGATATTATGCCAAAAATTTAATTTATAATATATTAAAACTACAGGTTTGATGTCTAATGTTCTAATAGGCATAACTATCTGTTGGACACATTTGTAACATTACAGAAGGACAGCAGCTGCAGTATCCTGTGTATTCAGTGAGAAGTTGGACCAGGCAGAGTTAAGAGAGAACCAAACAAAGACCCATTCCAAGAGGGAAAATACAGTTTATACACACATCATATTAGACAAGCCCAGACTTGCCTCTGGTTCACACACTATAACCAGTGTATAAGCAAGGTTTGGGAGCTGCTATACAACATCCACACATACAGAGGCATCTATTCAGTATTTTAATCATTTTAATTATGATTTGTTACTAGTTTTGTGTAGTAGTTCGATTGTTATCACAGATTTGGATTTGTTATTTGTTTTTGGTATTTTGCTTCAGTGGCTGATTGACCTTTCAAGTGTGCTCATGAATAAAAATCACATCTGTTAAGTTTATGAGCCATTTGTATATATACACAGGAAAACTGGACTGGTGGGTTTTTGATGACTCACCACTATGCTACATTAAAAACAAGATTCTGTCTAAAATCCCTTTTTAGTTTATCTCAGTCAGTAGCTGACATATTGTAGTTTTATTAAAAGTATACAAATATACATCACAAAATGTATGATGGCTGCATGTCTCCAGTAGAGATACTGTACATGCACCCCTGGTTGACTGAGATGGTAGCTACATGATATGATGGATATAACGGAATCATCAGTACCACCACCATTTCTACCGCAAATCCTTCGCATGATCATGATACTGCAAAAACTGTTTGACATAGGATTTTAAATTCTGGCACAGTGATAGACCACCATGAGATGTGGAACTGATTAGATTTTCAGGCAATTTGCCACTAGGTGTAAAAAATTTTGCATTTCTAGCCATATCTCTGTGACTATTTATCCGACGTGCACAAACAAAAACCACATTGATCGTGGGAGCATAAACTATCATGGTGACATCATGTCATATCTACCACCATTGCCACCACTGCTGTTGCTGCACTTGAAACCAGCAGAAAATTTTCAGGGATATAATGGAATCAACATTGCTGCTGCATATATTGGTTCTTAGTAACCCAATTTGCATTAAAAAAGAAGAAAAAACAAATCAACCATGACATCTGATGTCACATTATGTCAACTGGGGTCGAGTCAGGTCAGCATTTATGAAGAAATTGGGGCTTTTCAGGTATATATCTTCAGTGGTCACACAGCAACTGTGGGGAGCTAGTTTAATTCATTTGATCGCATCAGTGCATGAAGGAGTATATTTTTGTGATTATTATTTCATTTGTACAAATTTAGCATTAAACGGTGCTTTTGGCATTTCATACAACAATAAATAAACATATATTCAGTTACTTATAAAACTATAAAATTGTTTGATAGAGTCAAGCATAATTTGCCAATATGACATCCCAAATAAAAAATAAGAGTTCACCCAAATGCACTTTGATGTAGCCTGTAGAAATTGACAAATGTAGATACTCCATTATAGATAATATAGAAGGATGGATTTACACAGTAAATGCCAAAAGAGCAAAAACCTTTTCAACCTCACAAGTTTAAATGTGAATTAATGACTGAATAATAGATCTGGTTTATAGAAGCTTTATGGTCTTTCAGTGATGTAAGAGTTGCCCTTCCCAGTTATGGATTTTAGGCTGACTGTGCTCAACTTTATTAGTAATTATAGTTTTTCACAGTTGCTAAGATACATTTCTCAAAACCATCCACTCTTTTCTCAAAACTCTAAACACAAAACCCAATTTTCAAACAACATTAACAAAACCTCTGACTCTTCTGGCAAAAACCAAACAATCACATCAAAATAATTTTATCTGTGCCCAAAACCGCACAATGTTTTCAGATCACAAACCAGTCAAAATAATAACACAACAGAGCATTCATTAAACATTACAGCAAAGAAAGACATGCACTCAAGTCTTTCCAGACTCTTGTAATTCTACAGTTACCAATCTCTTTTATATTTATATGACGATGTACAGAAATATCAGTATATAGCAACAGAGTGTCTCCTGAGATTAAGTTGTTCACTGTGCCATACTTTCCTCATTCACATGAGAAAAGGGAACAGGACAAAACATATAGCAAATATTTTATATATATTATAGCTCTCAAATGGCTTATATGTATTATACTATAATCTATTTATGGAGGTGGCTAGTTTCATATTTTCCTCGTCCAACATAAGAAGCATGAATCAAGTAAACATTAAGTTGCCAGAGAAAATGCAAAAGGGGCCATTTATTGAGTTAATAAAGACTTAACTCTTGTATTATATGTTCCTTCTATTTCTTTTTCACGTGGTCCGTCATACTATGTGCAAAAACATGATCTATCATAATTGCTCAGTTTCCATCTGAAATTACTGGTGTAGATCCTACTCTTCCTCCTTTGTTGCTCAGATTGTTTCCATCCATTGTTGGTATCAAAGCTCAACTCACTCTTTCTGGCTGTGTCTAGCTGTGAGCTGGCATTTGCTGGTTAACATCAGCAACAAGCCTGAACAATTTTGAGTCATTGTGTTTAAGAAATTACATCTGTTTTGCAGTTGTGTTTAACTTCTGCCTCCTGTAGTTAGGATTATACATCACAAGTGAATAAAATGTTTGAAATGTGTTTTAGTGAGTGTGAATATGTTTAGCGTTTTGCAATAAGAGTAAATGAGATGTGCAAATTGTGTGTAACTAGGTGAACGCTAATTAAGGTTTTGCCAAAAGAGAGACTGATTCAGTAAACAGGAAATTGGCTTATTACATCGTTGAGAATTTGGTTCAGAGAATGAGGGTTAGTGTTTTAAGAATTATACAAAACTGCTCAACTGCTATAGCTCTATCAATTTAGGGCATATAGACAGGGTCAAGATAACCTGTTGAAATTCCAACCAAGCATCAGAATGGCAACGAAAGGGGATTTAAATGACTTTTGTGACATGGTTTATGGTTAGGGATGGGCTGATCTGAGTATTTCATAAACTTCTGATTTACTGGGATTTTCCCACACAACCATCTCTAGGTCAGAGGAGAATAACTAGACAGCTTTAAGTTGATAGAAAAGCAGCACCAACTCAAATAACCACCCATTACACTCATTACATTATGCAGATGACCATCTCTCTCTCAAAGCTTTAAGCAGATGGGCTACAGCAACAGAAGACCACACCATGTGCCACTCCTGTCAACTAAGAATAGAAAACTGAGCCTTAGTTTGCACAGGCTCAAACAAAAAATGTTACCCATTCTGACACATCTCAATTTCTGTAGCAACATTTGGATGGTAGGTTCAGAAATTGATGCAAACCAACATGAAAGCAGGGATTCATCCTGCCTTCTATCAATGGTTTAGGCTGCTGATGCAGGTGTGATGGATATTTTCTTGGCACACTTTGGGCCCCTTAGTATAGAGTACTTTTTATATGCCATAGCCTACCTGAGTATTGTTGCTGTACATAACCATCCCTTTATGATGACTGTACCCATCTTCCAATGGTTGCTTCCTGCAGGATAATGTGCCATGTCACAAAGCCAAAATCACCTCATGGTTTCTTGAACATGACAGTTCACTGAGCTCAACTGGCCTCCGCATTCACCAGACCTCAATCCAAGAGTACATTACCTTGGGGATGCAGCAACTGCCTAACACTTTGATGTCAGTGTGGACTAAAATCTCTACAGAATGTTTCTAGCACTTTGTTGAATCTATGCCACAAAGAATAAAGGCAATTCAGAAGTTTGATGTCTGTCTAAGAGTTTTCATTGGCATGTTATAAACGCATTATATTGTATTTTTTTATTGTGCTTCACACCGAGTCTATTATGATTAGCATTGTGCGCTGCATCTTTTGTCTTAAAAATCAATGTTAACCTCCCCCCATGTAGGTTAAATTTTCTATACATACACATTATCAGGCAAATTAAGTGTCAAACTGAGCATTTGGGGCAGCAAGATTACTTTGCAGAAATTCTGACCTGGTTTAGAGATGTGCAATGTGACTATATATTGAATGACGAAATAAAAATGTCTATCATTTCATATTCTGCTCTATTGTTTATTTAATGGTGTCGCAAAACACTTTCTCCTTCAGTTGTTGCTGGTTGCTAACTTATAGTCAGTTAAACATTCAAATACTGCATGTACATTTAAGAGCTATTTAAAACTTTTATTCACATGCTTTGATAATCAAATCATGTTTTAAATGTTGCTGAAATGTGCTTCGCTTTACTTCATGTATCACATTGCTTACTGTCAGATTAGTTTACTTTCCACCTCTGGTTTACAACTTCCCATCAGGTTAGCCAGGTTAGTGAAGAGTGGAGTCATAGCATCTTTCATTCAACAGGTGGGTGATGCTGTACATTAATAAAAGAGGAATAATTTGTTTAACAGACTAGAAAGAGCAAGCAGTTGTGTACATCCCTGCTGCTTACGGTGATATTTTTTCATCATTTGGAAATGGGAATACCAGTGTGGCTTAATTCTCTGCTACAGATTAAGTCTGAAATGGTCCATCTTTACATTTTGTATTTTAAACATCAATATATATGTAAGGCCTGTATTCATTTGTTTTGAAAATGTTTTTTATATTTTAAACATTTATATTTTATATTTTGGTATTCTTAAACATTTGCCAAGAAGTTTTAAATAAAAGGAGAAAAATAATCATATGTATGATTATCATTTGTTTATGAGTATATAATTTAAAATGCAAAAAGAAATAGTCCTTTCCATGTGGACATTATATAAACTATTACGTTACTGAAATTACAGAAAGTGTACTATATCATGATATATTTCATTATCATATGACTTATATCATAATATGAGATTTTGGAGTAAACTAACTGGGTTACTCCAAAAAATACTTGTTATGAGTAATTTCATGTAGCAACGCTTTCCTTTGTATGTAAATTAATTTAGAATCCAAAAGAAGCTGTTGCAAGCACATGTGGGGTCTTAGGTCACGAGTAGATACATACTTCCTTCTACATAGTGCAAGTGCAGTTTGGTAGAAAAAGAAATAGTTCCTACACGGAAAAGCTTAGGATAAGGTTTGTGGATTTTGTTTAGTAACTTTTGGGAAGAGACACAGCCACTGAGTTCTTGATTATGGGGCTTTGGTCACCACAAGACAAGTAGTATCTCTAAAATTAGCATCTGTAAAACTGAGTAACTCACATCAAAACAGTCCAGTAAGATATACTGCACTAAACCCAAAAGGTATAACACTGAAATATTATTTTGGATAGATTTTTCCTTTAACTGTCATCTTTCTAGACAAACAGAGATAAATGCAAGTGAAGCAGCATTCAGGCTGCAAATGACCCATACATAGACACATCTGGTAACACAATGGGTCCCAGTGTTAAAAGACAACTTCTGCTGCTGTGAAGATCAGTTATATTTGTCTGGTCTAAATTCCATGCATGAAAATACGCTACCTTCAGGACTACAAGAACACATCTAGAGTCAGTGAGATCAAATCAGTGAGAAGAACTGCTCCATTACAGTCACACTATTTACATCAGTGCAAGATTGTCATTGAATTTGTAGTGTGACCATTTTTTTGTAATTTAAAATATATAACTTTTTATTTACTGTTTTATATATATTAGAAACTGGCTATTAGACAAATGCATGCATAGCTGCACTTAGTCACATGTATGCATAATATCCAAAGTATGTGTGGTGCTGCCACTGCCAAAACAACAGAGTGATCAGAGGTACACAGATGGGACAGCAACTATTTTTATATCTTAAATACTTCATCTGTACTGCTTTGTTTATGTCCCTGTATAATTACTCTTCTTTCAATTCACTGCCAGGGCAAGACTAGAAAAGGGAGAGAAAGTTGCTTCTCTTCTTAGCAGGTTAGAGCTAAGACATAATCTTTGACCTTGGTTTTGGGCCTGAGTCTGCATATGGGAATTGTGGTACCATACAGCAGCATCCACTGGGAAACGACCTCCTTGATCCTTCCATGCTGTCCCACGGCCCAAGTGTTATGAATCCAGCGAGCCATTTGCATAGTTTGGGGTTGAGTCAGTCACCAAAATTTTTGCACATTGGGGTATTGACTCAGAAAACCAACAAAATGTGAACCTCAAAACATGTCATCTCACTGTAAACTGTGGATGTGGTGTGGTTTTTATATCAAAAGAGGAGTTTACTAGAAAAAGCTCATAATAAAGAAATTGACTATAAACTGTCATTTGGAGGAACCACTACATGTTACAAAGATGTGTTAAACTTGCAACGCAGCTATCACCCTACAATGGAGGTACTAAGTGTTGTGAAATCTGACTATATGAATTATAGTAAGTATTATACTATACCTTCAGCCTCTCGAGGGGACCAGTGTCCAGAAGGAGCACATGGTCGCGGAGAAGATGAGTTTGACGCGTACTGTAGTAGGACTCTCCCTTCAGTGCATCTGTCACACACTGATCCCACTTCTCTAGGAAACCAACAGGCAGGCACAGCAACCAACTTAGATACATACCAAATATTTATAATTTGTAAATAATTTGTAAATTTAAAAATGGAATGAGTAAGGCAATAATAACTATGGTTTAAATAATGTGAGTTTAAGAAACTACAGTCTACTTTTGATATTTGATGTTGTAAACAAAGTATATACCATTAAATATTACTATATAGTATTACGTAGTATATATTTTTATTAATGTAGTATTACAGTATTATGACATTAACTTACACAGTAATCAGTTACTCTATCAAATCATCACAATACATGGCTGTACAGGAACTATAACCTAGTTCATTTCACCTGTCATAAAAGTGTCCAGAAATTGGTTGAAACCATTCCAGAGTGATGGAGTTATGATGCTGCTCAACTACTTGGGGTGCCATCGGTACTGGAGGAGGTTTGGAAGCAGGCTGCCAGGTCTGATAGATGAGGTCCAGGTAGCAGTGCATTCTAGCCACCTGGTTCAATGTGAAAGAGTCTGTGCAAGCATCATCTGCAGATAAAAGAGGTAGTTGATCAGTTGGAGCATAAGATTTTGGAATGATAACTAAAAATATTAAAATATTGAATCATTGTGCAGCTCCAAGTTGTATGAATAAAACAAGCTGCCTGCTCATATTTAGCTGTATTTATCCATTTAAATACATTTTTTAAAAATTACTTTGGCACAAAATGAGTAGCATGAAAACATGTCCTCCCTGCTGAGATTCCCTAGTACTTTTTCCCTGCAAAATTACACATCTGTCACACTGCACACAGACTCAAAAAGTTCTCTGTGATCGCTCTGTATCAGCTCTTGCACATGAGAAGTACACATGTAGTTTCCTCTAGGTAAAGTAGCAAAACACATACAGAGGCCCAATCTCACCTGCATAACTCATGTAGTTGTTAAATGGTGTGTGCGTGAAATGACGAATGCCACAGGTTTCATTCCCTGGGTCAGGATCATTGCATCCTTTGTATTTAGAAGTGGGGTTGGTGTCTGCGCACAAGTCTCCAGTCTCCATTGAGGGCTCAGTTTCCAAACATGCATCATTGCATGATTCAGTCTCAGATATACCTCGAAACACATGGTAAAGACCAAGGCTATGACCAATCTCATGGACCATTGTGTCAGTGTGACCAAATGTGCCGTAGAAGGAAGGATTCAGCACAATTCCACCTGAGAAAACACAGTGAAAGAAGTCACTCCTATACATGATGGAAACGTTCAATCACACACAACACAAATGCCTGTTCCTAATGTAGCGTAAAGTAATTGTGGCACAGGAGTATGATTCAGACAATACATTATTCATGAACCTCCTCAGCTTCATTATCACCTTCCTCCCTGTTAGAGCTGTGATGAAGACAGAAACTGCTTGGGGCTTGAACTGTAATTACTCCAAATCAACAATCTGGGTTGCCAAAGAAGTTGAAGAAGATGTGTGCATGTACTTAAGTGTCTGCATGTGAGTTTGCATGCATGCATTTATTTATGTGCTTTATTTGTCTTCTACCCAAATGTGTGAGGGCCTCTTTGTCCCAGGGCCATGTGGCAACCCCTGCCAGATCTTCATCAGAAGAATTGGCAAAGAAGACGTTCAGGTGTGTTGAGCCATCCAACTGCAAAATCTCTTTAAGCTCTTTCACATCCAAATAGGCTCTGAAAAATATAAAACAAGAGAAAGACAGTATTTCACGTTAAGCTAATGGCTTTAAAATTAAGATAGTCACTTTCAAGTCACTACAGATTTTACCAAAGCCAAGTTTTGCAAATAAAAAACATTGTTCTAAGCCAAAAGAGCTTATGTGGTGTCATCCTTCAGGAAAACAGAGCTCAAAATTAGGTCCCTAATGAACTGAAACCATTCTTTAGTGTGCTGGCAATTGCAATGATCTTTAGACCAGCAGGATGAAGTTCCAAGAAGAATAAATGACCTGGTAATGTTGAAACCAGTTGGTGTTTTAAACTGTGTGCACAAATTAATACAGACGTAATAAAATGTATCATCTTGTGCTGGTTAGGAGCAAAGAATGTTTTCCTTCCTCTGTCCAGAATGAACGTAGACTACAAACTTTCTTCTGGTATGAGAATGCCAACAACCATTAGAAGTACTTACATAACAATAAAAGAAAGTTTTACTTTCTTTAACGTTTTTGTTTAATTTTGTGAAGCGCTGGCACAGCGACTGTGCATTAGGAGTGAGGTTATGATTTCTTTCAGATAAGGTAAAATGACTTTTCTAATAGGTCTAAATGAAGTTGCTCATCATTGAACAGATTTATGCTGGTTGTATTTGGGATCACTGTAGACATTTTTGCAGCATGTTGTGATGTTTCATGTTGGACATTGAAGCAGGGAACATCCAGTCTTATTAAATATGTTTTTGTCTGGCCCCTTGTAATTTCAGCATACAAGAAATAAGGTGAAATATAATGATTTTCAACACTTTAATATTGTGACAAAACATTTTTGTTCTCCATGTACGTTTGAATGATTTTTTTCCTGAGTGAATTAAACAATCAATAACTAATAACTAATACTTACTGTATTATATATCAGGAATTGTTAGCATAGCATGAACTAACTGTGTTGCCCTACAACAATGCATTATTTTGATTGCATCATGTGTTTTCTAAAGCCATCTGAAATCAGTCTGATTCATTTATGTCAGCCTGACACTTCAATTGATTGTTCAGGTATTCTGATGTCTCCCTTTCCAAGACATAATGTTTTGTCTCAGGCTCTGGGAGCACTAACGGCAGTACAAATGAGTGCAATCACTCAACACAATGAGATATCTTTCCAGCAGTGAAACTGTCATTCATTTTATGAACACATCAAGCACAGTTTTCTCTATGAGCCTGGCTGGTGGTCCTGGCAAACAACATCAACAAGCCTAGTCATCTCTTGGAAGAGTCAGTAATCTGTTGCATATGCTGAAAAGATAGTTTATTCTTTTCCTCTGGCTTGAGCAGTCATTTGAAATAGATAGTCAATGGATGCATAAACAGGAGTTTATCAGAAACAAAACATGAAACCGGCCATACTATTGCAAATGAGATCTTTGGATGTTTTGACCTATATTGTGTGATCCACTTGCCCACCTTATATTTTGAGCTCATATTTCACATGTCTTCATAAAGTTACGTGCACTGAGGCTAAACTTGAGTCTCCTCCAGTAAATATAAATAAAGATATTTCATTCATTGTTCTTGGGGTACAGGGCTAACATGGAGTGACAGACAACTACACACTATCACATCCACACCTACAACACATTTAGAATACACTATATGGACAAAATTATTTGTACACACCTCTTAATCATTTAATTTGGGTGTTTTATTCAGTTCCATTCCCACAGTTATATAAAATAAAGAACCCAGCCATGTAGTCTGCCTTTATAAAAATTTGTGAAAGAATAGGTCATTTTAAAAAGCTCATTGAATTCCAGCATGGTACTGTTATAGGCAGACCCTGCTGCAACAATTCAGTTCGTTAAATTTCTTCCCTCCTAGATATTACATGATCAACTGTAGGTGCTACTATTAAAAGTGTGACATAAAATTACAGAGTGGGGTTGCCAAATACTGAGGCTTACAGTGAGTAAAGGTCACCAACATTCAGCTGAATTAATAAATGTTCCTCTGGCATTAACATCAGCAGAAAAACTATGCACTGAGAGCTTCATGGTATAGGTTTCCATGGCCAAGCAGCTGCATGCAAGCCGTACATCACCAAGTACAATACAAAATGTTGGATGGAGTGGTATAAAACCTGCCACCACTGGACTTTGGAGTGAATCACACTTCTCTATATGGCAGTCTGAAGGATGAGTCTGGGTTTGGTGAATGCCAAGAGGATGTAACCTGCCTGACTTTATTGTCAACTATAAAGTTTTGCAGAGGAGGGATAATGTTTTGGGTTTATTTTTCTGAAGTTGGCCTGGGCCACTTACTTCCAGTGAAGGGAAAACTTAATGCTTACCAAGACATTTTTTTTTATAATTCTATGCTTGAAGCTTTGTGGGAACAGATTAATCAATGCCCTTTTCTGTTGAAGCATGACTGGATGAGTTTGGTGTAGAAGAACTTGACTGGCCTGCACAGAACTCTAACCTCAACCCCATGGAACACCTATGGGGTGAACTGCAATGGAGATTTCGAGCCAGGGCCTCTTGTCCAATATCAATGTTTGACCTCAAAAATGCTCCTCTGGATAAATGGGCAAAAATTCCCATACACACACTCCACAGTCTTGTAGAAATCCTTCCCAGAAGAGCAGAAATTGTTAGTTAAAAGGGGGGACCAACTCCATATGAGTGACATAGATTTAGAATAGGCTCCCGTGGTGTAATGTGTTGGTAGCCCAATACTTTTGTCCATATAGTGTATCTTTTAACTGTGGGAGGAAACCCACATGAGTAAAGGGAGTACTATTAATACTGCAACTTTTGTACAATTATGTTTTGAATTCTGTTAATATCCTGCAAGAAAACCACAAATTTGTCTGCTTGAAAAAGTTGTTCTGTCAATTACTATAACAACTTTTCATGTAGCTTGTGCTACATTATTTTTTTCATTAAAGTTCATTTTACATTTGTCCCACTTATGAGAACCCAGGTAAATATATACATAAAAGGAGAAATTTCAAAGACTTGTGCCTTTGTGAAGTGCATAATCCTGGACTGTGCTATTTATATTTACTCTCCCATTCAATAAAAAAATGAGGTGTATATATATACACTATGTTTTGAATTGCTGTGAAATTATGTGCTGTAGAGTTCTACTGAATAAAGACACTTGATTTGATTTATTTTGTGTACAACCTAAAGTAAGAGGACTGAGACTATCATTGACAGGAACTGTAAAGTTTCACAATGTACTGCTATTGAATTTTTTGTCAAAAAATATATGCAGTGGAGACTTACTGAATTGCAATACCATTTTGGAGCAATGGCCCTGTAATAATATAAAAGTGAAAGTGTCAGATTTGATGTCTTCTGTGTCCAGTTGAATTACAGTAGTGTGTTTAGCTGTGAAAGGAAGTGCAAGAAATTTTGGCACTTGTTATATGCACTGCTCAAAAAATTAAAGGAACACTTTTTAATCAGAATATGGCATCAAGTCTGTTAAACTTCTGGGATATTGATCAGGTCAGTTAAGTAGCAGAGGGGGTTGTTTTAATCAGTTTCAACTGATTTGGTGTTAATGAAATCAACAACAGGTGCACTAGAGGGACAACAATGAGACAACTTCCACAACAGGAATGATTTTACAGGTGGAGGCCACTGACATTTTTCCCTCCTCATCTTTTCTGACTATTTTTTTCACTAGTTTGGCATTTGGCTAGGGTCAGTGTCACTACTGGTAACATGAGGCAATACCTGGACCCTACCGAGGTTACACAGATAGTCCAACTCCTCCAGGATGGCATATCAATATGTGCCGTTGCGAGAAGATTTGCTGGGTCTCACAGCACAGCCTCAAGACCATAGAGGACATTTCAGAAGACAGGCAGTTAC
>VUQH01085239.1:0-12716 GCA_015106775.1 Etroplus canarensis
ACAGAGGGACGGCATCGTATGTCTGCTAATATTCCAGATGTATGTACCAAGTGTTTGACTGGTTTGTGGGAATGTGCAAAGATCCAAAACTTCTGGAAGGATGTTATACAATGTCTGTCGGAAATGTTTAATACCAAAGTCCCTTTAAATGCTAAACTATGTGTGCTTGGAATATACTCAAAGAACTTTCTACAAACACAGAAACAGTATGCAGTTTTGGACTTTGGACTTCTACAAGCCAGGAGAGCTATTGCACTATGCTGGAAGAGTATGGATGCTCCTACAATGAAGATGTGAATAAAGGAACTTTCTGAATGTATTGGACTGGCATGCATCTACTCCTAAACATTGAAAGTTATAATTATTGTTTTAATGCCAAAATTTAATTTGCGGCAACGGCATGTACTTTGACTTTTGGTACTAATGTTGAAAACTGTTACATTTAAATGTATATTTTTGTGAGTTTTAAAATAAAGGGTGTCTGTAGATGGACAGAGTATAACTTGTCCTCTCTCCGTTATCTACAAACTTACAGAAAAAAAAATATTTCTAAAGCAGGATTTTTAAGCTTGTTGAGAAGGTATGATCTATGGTCTCTAGAGCTGATATCAGTAATTACTGATTTTAATTACAATTTAAATTTATTTTTAAAGGAACAGGGTCCATTCACCCCTACTCAAGTTCAAAGCTTCCCAATCTGGCATCTGACCTTCAGCTGGAGCTTTTAATATATTTTTTGTATATTTTTGTTTAATTTATAAATTTAACCCATTTTTCATGAGACTGCAGAGTCCTGCACCAACTTTCTTTTTCACATGCAAATGTACAAACTTTAAAACATTGCAAATGCCTGTAGTAAGGCCTGCGTGTGGGTTCATTTCCCCCGGGGATTAATAAAGTATTCTGATTCAGGCTGTGAAATTCTGGCACTTAATCAGTGCAATGGCAGGTGAGTAACGTAATAACCATGATTGGGTTGTGTGTAAAGTGACTGTAAGATAAACACCGTTTCTGTAAGATAATACACTTCATTTATTTGTGCTATGCTTTTTTACACATGTTAGAATGAAAATATTTTAATTTTTACTTTACTTCGGACCTGAGTTTTGAGCAAACAGTGCAAGGAGTCACTGGACTGTTCAAGTTAAACATGTTACATTATGATCATTATTACAGCAAAGTACTTATCTGTTATGCATGCCTGATTTCTGACACTCTTGGCATGACTGATGACAGCAGAGAGTGTGAGCAGGTGTCACCTCTTAATTTCAGAAGTGCGACTTATCTGAGCATCGTGAAAACTGGAAACAAAATACATTTAAGTGTATCTTCACCTGCTCCCCTCCACCCTCAAGGGGTCGCTACAGCAGATTAATCCACATTGGTAATTTGCCTTTCTTGATGCAACCCTCCATGGTGAGAAAGGCTTGTGTCCCCACCTGGAATCAAACCGGAGGCCTTTTGCTTGGAAGGCAAATGTGTAAACCAAGGTACACAAAGATAAAAAAAGGACAAAATGTCATCATTCAAAGAAAAACCCAAGAATAAATCTCGATTCTTGGAAGCTTTGTTGCAAATTTCAAATGAACACCCGTACCTGGCTGCACTAACCAAGGGTCCAATAAGGTGGATGTGCTCAATCCACGTCAGGTAACTACCAGCTTGAAAATAAGTAGCATACAGAGGGTGCAAACATAAAATAAAATGTAACTATTAGCAAACAAAATCACACTGGCAAATATGGCATAAAGAGGTGGAATTACAACATATGTTGACCATGTTACACTTACATGTAGCATCAAGTTCACACAAGAGGGGACCAGCTGGACATTCCACCATCAAGTTATGCATCAACTGCACTGGCTACTTCAGTTTGTAAATGTCACTTTCAAAATAAATTAAGTACTTTCAAAATAAATCAGCAACTTAATGCCATTAGGTCCTAGGAGTAAAGTGAGAAAGGGTGAGCTAACCATAGCCACATATTAGTGTCACTTAGCAGCTGTTGGACCTACAAGCTTTGAACTTGGTCATTTTGGCTTCCATTATCTAACCGCACAGCTTGATAGCTCCTGTTAGCTTCTGATGGCTCAATCACAGTCAAACAGCAGCAGGTGCACAGACACACTCAAAATGTTTCATTAATGTGTTTTTTTTTTAAATTCTACAATCCACAGAAAGTGAAATAAAGGGTTTGATTTCAAGCTTTCTTGAAATGCTGTGCTCGATCATTTATTAGGTTAATTGGCGATCCTAAATTGGTCATAGGTGTGAAAGATTAACATAAAAATGGTCTCTCTGTGTTAGTCCTGTGTAAACTGGTCAACTATCTGGCGTCAACCAGACACATAAAGGAAAACTTAGACGGGCTCCGCCTTCCTGTGACCATGAATTGGATAAACAGTTAAGAAAATGGATGGATGGATGGATGGATGGATGGATGGATGGATGAATCTATAACTTAAATTGTTTTCTGAACTCGCTTCTGAATCAAACCTTGAAACACTGAACATACCAAAATTTGCCTTTTGGTAAATGAGGCTCAAATGCACCACAGATTAATTGTGACCCCTGCAGTGAAACCCAGTCACAGGGTGAGTGTGTGAGTCTTGTGATTCTTTCATCTCTGTCATGCATTGGGGTACAGAGCTGTCCCCACGTAGGGCTTGATTTGTCAGCGCTGTGCCTGGTTTTTATCTGGCATTCTGATCAGAAAGAGGGCAGAACAGCCGTGGCCTGCTGAGGCTGTGAGTCGAGTTTGTCAGACCTCTGGAGGACATGATTAGAACAAACTAATTAGGACAGATGGAAGTTGAAGAAACCTTGGAGAAGTCATCAGAGACAAGAGAATTAGAGGGGGAAAGAGTGTGTGAGTGTGTGTAAGTGTATCACAGTGTATAGATATTTAAATTAGTAGTAGCTTCAGAAAGCTACACATCCAACAAAACAGTAAACCTTCATTCACTTTCTGCTTTTAATTGTTCAGTTTAAGCTTCTCTTCGGTTCCATTTTTACAATGACAGGGATGAGTGCAGTGTTTTGCATAACACTGTCCAATACAAAACCCTGGTTGTTATCTTACTATGACATAAAAACACAATTTCCAGCAGTATTACATCCTGCTGCCTCCGTATTGTTTTGCTCTCTTGCTTCAATCCTGCCCACCGTTACATCAGCACCTTATGTAACAGCTGTGATCGAACATGTGCAGAGCGACAGCAGAAGAGCACTGGTATATCTTGACATCAGCTGCAATGGCACTAAGTGAAACGGTCGGCAGGTCTGGGTTTACCTACAAGCTCCTGTGCTCTCACAAGAATGACAAGCAGCCAATTAGGGCTGGACGAGCGTGCGGAAATATTGAAATAAATAAAGTAAAAGATCATTTGTGGCCTGAGGCTGGCATCACATGGATGGTGAAAGATTAATGCTGCCCCTCTGAAAAGCTAAAGGCTCTAAAGGGACACAGGAAGTGGCTTTTTTTCTCTTCTGAAGAAGGAGGAAAATTAAAAAAAAAAGGGCCCTGGGACACCTCCAGGCCAGAGCACAGAGGAGAGAGGAGGAGGAGAATGGCTCAGAGAGAGGGAAACAACAAAAAAGGAAGTCAAACATATTGCATTGACAGTGGCATAGAACTGCGTTCACACTGAAACACACACCAACACAGCAAACACTCTAAATCACACAACTTTGCCTTACTGTGCATGTGAAACATCAGCCTCTGAACCCAGGAGGTACTGAACCTCCTGCATTCTAAACCAGAGCTTAAAGCAGGAGAGGGCCGAGTATGATACGACTGCTGGAATACTGAGAGAATTCGTGCTATTGAATTATAAATCATCCCACTTTTCTGAAGACATCAGGTGAATATAGAGGGAGTGCTGAGTTTGCATTAAAATTCTGCATTAAAAGCCAAGACCTCCCCAACAGGCCTGCTGAAAACACACAACAGTGAAACAAATCTAAATTACACATACAAATATTACTGTGGAAAACATGCAACTGGATCTGAGTATGTTCTGAAGCACTGACAAAAACCAGGAGACTGGACAATGCTGTGTGGGCCCAAGTGTAGGCCTAATGTCTTATTACGGGTCATTTTGTGTGGACAGAACTTTGATAAAATGTATTCCACAATTTTACTTTATTTTGCATATTTCACAGTGCCGCTATTTTATTTTTCTTTTTTTGAGTTTCCCTCTTTCGTACATCGCTTCCCTCGGTTTCCTCTTGTTTTGAACAGAATCCCCTGTGACATCTCATTTTTTGGATATAAAAAGAGAAGCTCTCATCTACTATGCGTGCATTTCTGAGATAGCAGCTGCCTCATCCTATATGCTTGTGGCTTTGGGGACGTTCAGTAGCTCACGGCATTCTAGAGTGTTCAGACCCTCCCAAACATCAGCATTCATGACTTTATAGGTGGAAAAGAAGAATTTATCCAAATATATAACTTTAGTTCCATCTTGCAGTTAATTTTTAGGCTCTTGGAATCTTTCACTGCACACTGGACAACAAAATGCTCAGCACATGTTCCTCACTAGAAAGACTGACATAGCAAAAGAAGTACGCACACAGAGACACACACCTGAGTAGGCCCAGTAGGTCTCCTCAGTGGTGGCTCTTCGAAGCCGCGTCCCACCGGCCGTGGCTCTGTGAAGGCCTTGGATAGGGGCTTCTGACTCGGCTTGGCTTCCTGTCAGCGCTGCGGGAGACAAGAACACAGGGACAGACGGGTTAGCATAAACAGCAGCAGAGCTCCGGCAGCTCTCTGTAGCCCTGCCCGGACACCTGCTGGGCAGGATGACAGCCAACTGTGTCCTTAGCTGCCTTACCACGCAAACCGCCTCATAATGACATGCACAGGTAGAACGAAGATCAACGGCAAAGGAAAACTGCTGTGGAACTTAACTGTCTATGAAAGAGACTGAGCTACCCTGTGTACATTTAAGGACAGCTTCAGCCCTCAATATTAGCTCGCATATCACAAGCGACACCAGAAGGGCTTAGAAGCTCAAAAATATGAAGAAACTGAAAAAAAGAGACACATCTTAGGAGTGAGTCTGAACGAGAGACTTTGAATGTTTCGGTACTGAGCAGCCAAAAGAAAAATACGCTTATATCTGTTTATAGAGATGATAAAATGGGTGACCAACAAGTTCAGCAGAAAATGTGCACCCTGGGGTCCTAACTGGTTAGTGCTATTGTGTGAAAATAGCCTCTGTCAAAAAAAAAAAAGAAAAGAAAATGTATACACTTACATATGAGTAAATGTCTTTATGTTTTAGCATTTAAATATATCAGACGCTGCAGCACTGGAACATTTCTTAAAGTTTGATTTGTCATGCATTTCATGTGGAAGAAGAAGTCTCAAAATGAAAACTCAGGAACCCCTCTGTTGGTTTCTGTGTGAAGCTTTAAAATGCCTCCTCTTGTGCTAAGAGACCTTCCTGATCCCTGCTGAAAAAAGGCAGCTATATGGAATGCTTGGCTTTCTTGGGTTTCTGACAGCTCCTCTCCTAATGGCTCAACTGTGCTCTATGATTTGATCTTTCAAAGAGATTTTTCACAGGACAAAAATCATGCTAAAAGGTAATGACTTGAGTTTCTTTTGAACCTCCAAAAGGCCCCCTTACATTTATAGCATGTCATAAAACCTTGAGGCGGAATATAGCAGGGTATTTTTTTCTTCTTTTTTAAAAAGTTACTTGTAATGTTAGCATTTTTAAGTGAGAGCAATCAAGCAAGATCAGGCTATTTTTTTATGATGTTTTATTAGATTTCCTTAAAAAAGGACAGGAGCTTGAGAGTAAGGAGTTGAGGTCACTCAGGGGAAGATTTGTAACATTTAGCCCAGATGAAAATGAACGCATTGGATTCAAAACATTTTCTTTTCAATAACAGAGCAGAGCATTTGCCCCCATACATTGAGGGACACATGAAACCCATTATGTGTTTACATCTACATTAAATGATGATATGATGATATGATATTAGCCGGATGAGTTTTTTCCAGATGCTGTTCTGGTTGATGACGAAGGAAAAGCTGTTAAATTTACTAATCGGTCTACATTGCTACAGTTACTGCAGTTGCCAGGGTGCCAGTTAGACTCGCAGTCTGACAAATATGTCTTTTGTTTTTAAATCAGCAACCACGCTACGAAGGGACTGAGCCTTAGACCAAGCACTACTAACCATACACACAAGCCCACAATGTACAAAAGAACAGCAAGCTACACAAAGCACAATTCAGTAAAGCGCTCGGCAGCACAAAATAAAACTAGTCGGTGCCTCTTTCACACAAATCCTCAGAGTCAGATACTCAGTCTTCTTCACAACTGTTCTCCAGGTAATAGAGTGTACATGCACCAACCTGCATGCAGCCTGTTGCAGTTGCTGTTTTTTTCCAAATCATCTTTTTCTTTAGAATTAATTTGTTTTTTTCTTTTCTAACTGTTTAAGTTGCCTTCTCGGCAGCACTGCACACAGCAGGCCCCCTCTTTGATGTCCTGCATTGTTTACAAAAAGGATCAGCTGATTTCCCTGAAGCTGGCATGACGGCCAAACCAACAGACATTCCAGCTGAAATTTGGAAAAAACACATCGTGGATGCAGAGCTGAAAAGAAGAAGAGCCTGAAGAGACCCGAGGTGAGACAGTGGAGGGCTTTGGAGAAAAGGAGTTTTAAACTGTTTCGCCCCTTTCTCATCATGGAGAATGTACAATCACTTGGAATCAGAATCAGAATACCTTATTAATCCCACGGGGAAATTATATAAACAAAATGGAGGAGGAGGGCAGCACGGTGGCGCGGTGGTTAGCACTGTTGTCTCATAGCAAGAGGGACCGAGTTCAAATCCAACAGCTGGCTACCTTAGGCCCCTCTGTGAGGAGTTTGCATGTTCTCCCCGTGCTTGCATGGGTTCTCTCCGGGTCCTTCGGCTTCCTCCCACAGTCCAAAGACATGCAAAGGGGGCTAGGCTAAATGGCAATTCTAAATTGACCATAGGTGTGAATGTGCGCGTGAATGGTTGTTTGTCTGTCTCTGTTGGCTCTGCGACAGACTGGCAACCTGTCCAGGGTGTACCCCGCCCTTTGCCCGATGACAGCCGGGATGGGCTCCAGCACCCCTCGCGACCCTGAACTGGATAAGCGGAAGAAGATGAATGAAAATGGAGGAGCTACAATGCTGTCCCAAAGTCAGAGAGAGTACCATGAGCGCAGTGTTCCTCAGGACATGGCTGCACCAGTTTATCCCCGAAGGCAAGACCATCAGTGTGTGTGGAGAGTCAGGACTACGCAGGACTCCAGTACACAAGATAAGAGAACAAAAAGCAAGCTTTTAATAGTTTATATTAAGAACCGCTGGTGTAGTCTGGACATTGAACGCTTGGCTGTCAGACTCCCACTATATTTTTTACTACATAAGTTTTCACACATCATCACAGTATTGGTGTACGTCCCGCCCTCCGCTAATCCCACCTCTGTAACAGGTTATACTCTGCAATAGCCCTGTTACAGACTGAACACCAGAGGGCATTCGTTGCTGTAATCATATAACATTAAGTTCATTCAGTATGTGAGCTGTCTGCAAATGTAAACATTAAGGATGCATACAGCTCCTCTGCCCTCCCCCCGCTCAGTGAATCAGATCACAGTCTGGTCCAGCTCATTCCCTGTTATGTCCCTCTAATTAAGAGGCAGCCTGTGACCATTAGAACAATGAGGAGACGGTCAGGGGAGACTTTGGGAACACTGCAGGGCTGTTTTGAGGTGACTGACTGGCATGCACTCTGTGAGCTGCATGGAGAGGACATTGATGGGCTAACAGAAATAACTACAGACTATATTAACTTTTGCACTGATGCCATAAATCCATCAAAATTGTTAAATATTACCCAAACAACAAAGCTTGGGTGACAAAGGACATCAAAGCACTCCTTAACAGGTAGAAGAGGGCCTTCACAACTGGAAATATGGAGATTTGGTAAGTTGATAATAGAGCTGATAAAAGTTCAAGACCATCACTGGTTTGAGACCAAACAGTGGCAGAGGAGTTAAAGCCACTGTGTAAAGCCCCCGTCACACCATGACGATTTAACAAGCTTGTGCTGATGCATTCAAATTCCCTCAAAACGGTGGAACAATGATGTTAAATGGATGTATACGTACTGCAGGTATTCACAACCTGAAACCCATTTGTACCACTCCCCTTAAACGCACCACACATGCAATTATTCAGCAGCTTTGTGGGAAACATGTTCAGTTCGACTGGATCACATCAAATATTTCTACAAACAACAATATGCATTGGATTTATGTTTGAAATGTTACACATATGTTAAAAATATGTTACTCATAGTTATTAATATGTTTTGGGTATCTTCACGTATTTCGACATGAGTAATGTGAGTCCCTGACTGCATTAAGTACCTGCAACATTGAAGAAGAAGAATTGACATACTTGCATTTTTTTCCTGCACTGGCATACACTTGTTAAGTCATCATGGTGTGGCAGGGGCTTAAAGGAGGAATTTTCCCCCAGGGGATAAATAAAGTATTCTGATTTAAGATCAGATTTGACTCTGCAGTTGCAGTTCACACATTCAACCCCCCTGCTGTTGGCCTGCAACCACCAGCCACTCCTTCCCTCCCCCCACCTCTTCTTCATGGTCTCTCAGCGTCCTCCCCTGACCCCCAAGCTCATGGCACTCTTCACACCTTTCATCCTACCACCTCTACCCCTCCCCCACATGTCGCCTTCACTGTTGACAGACAAGTCCCAGGGTCATGAAGGTGTGCGCCCCAGGGTCCTCAAAGCTTGTGCTCCCCAGCTTTGTGGAATAATGCATCAAATGTTCAATATGAGCCTTATTTTGCAAAAGGTACCCTTGTGAGGATGCCCTTATATACCTGCTCAATCATGTCTACACTCACTTGGACAAGCCACTAGGCAGAGTGAGGGTCATGTCGTTTGACTTCTCCAGTGCATTCAACACCATCAGGCCGGTTCTACTAGGTGAGAAGTTGACAGTGATGCAGGTAGATGCCTCCTTTGTGGCCTGGATTAGGTACTACCTGGCTGTCAGACCACAGTATTGTGCGTTTGCAGCACTGTGTCAGACAATGTGGTCAGCAACACTGGAGCTCCACAGGGAACCTTTTCTCTTCACCCTATACCCCACAGACTTTAGTTACTGCAGAGACCTGCCACCTTCAGAAGTTTTCTGATGACTCGGCAGTAGTGGGGAGTATCAGAGAGGGGGATGAGGAACAGTCCGGGTTTCGTGCAGCAAATTAAGATCTGTAGAGTCCAAAATTTGCGCAAACGGCAACCTAAACAATAACAGATGAAAATCTTGTTACCACTGGGTAACAGGCTGACAACAGACACTGGACAGTTTGGCTACTTCCTGATGTACGTCATTCAGTAAGAGCACACCACTTGTTTTTGTAGCTGCTGATTAGTTGATTTGGGAATGTGAATGGGACGTTGGAGGGGTATGTGTACAATGTAAGCATTTGTTCATTGCTTCCATTGAAGGGTCTCTGGGTCTCTCCTTTAGAGATATGAAAAGGAGGCTCACCATCAGGGAAAGGCTGAGGGTAAAGTCCTGGCTACTTCACATCAAAAGGGGCCAGTGGATGTTTTGATTTGTTTTGAATCTGTGCACCTTCTAGGTGAGGAGTTTCAGGTATGTCTGACCTGGAAGAGATCCCAGAGCACACCCAGACCCAACCTGCTGGAGAGTCAATGTCATCAACTGGCTTGGGAATGTCCTAATGTCCCACCAGAAAAGCTCGTGGAGGTGACCAGGGTGAGGGAAATATGGGAGTCTGTTATCAGATTGCTGCCTGGACCAGATAAGTGGCAGAAAATGAATGGACAGATGGAAGTTCTCAGCTTCCTCTGTCACCCACTTTAAGTATTATCAGTCCTTTAAATGGCTTTTTCCTATCACTCATATTTAGGGTTTAATAATGTGATTATTATATTATAATAACTATTATTATTATTGGTGCTATGATTGTTGTTTCTATAGATCACCTTTTAATCTAGGAGCACTGGAGTAAAATGGCGATTGTGTGTGACTAATTTGCACAAAGCACAAAGCCACAGCGGAGGTTTACAGCAGTCAGTGTGGGGGATCATTCGTTTACAATTTAATAATATGGCCAAACATGTCAGAAGACTGAAGTTAAAAAAGGGGGAAAAATTGAATATAAATATTATTCAAAGGAACATTTGTGACCATTTTTAGCACTAAAGTGTGACACACCCAGTGGCTTTGTTTATGCTGTCCAGACTAGATGTCTTAAAGGTTACCACTTGGATATGAGTGGGTTGTGCTCTTTCATTGTCACACAGGTTCTCACGCTGCGATATTTGCTGTTAGGCTTCAGTAGGGAACCTCACCTTATCCTACTGTAAATGCATTGTGGCAGCATCACGAGGAGGAACTGCCATTTCACATTTGACCCCGCGAGGATCAGCTGTTATTATGTGTACACGGGGGGTGTTTTTGAGTGTGGATGTGATATCTGTGCATGAGTGATGACAGGCCTGAAAATGTCAATCATGTTGCAATGAAAACGCGAGGCATCGTAGCGAAGATTTAAAGGTTCAGGATGAACACAGGACGAGTCTTTGTTTAACAGACAACCCCCACCACACCCCACCCCCACCCCCTGTTTTAATGCTCTGGGAATGTAAGCATGGCTCATGTCTGTGAATGCCAATGGGCGGCAGCTCTATGGCTTTTCTATGAATTACATTATTGATTCCCAATACTGCTCAGAACACAAAATGTAATTATGCATGGACCCCGCCCTAACCCCCCTTCACCCTCACTGAACACGTCTTCGTCTTTCCTTTTCCTCTTTTTCTTTTTTGTCTTTCACTCGGTAGATTTTCATCCATTTGTCTTTTGTTCCTGCCATCAGTAACCTGCCTGATCCCACCCTCTCGTGACCTCTCTAAAGCCTCTGAGTGCATCGTCCTTCAGTCATGTCATGACGAAAACAGCTTTCCTGAAATGCTCTGCAGCAGCAGCTGCAGTACCACTATCTCCACACTGCAAAAATTCTTCATCTTAGCGTGTCTTTTCTAGCCAAGGGAAATTTGCCTCTTCCAAATGGTATTAGCCCATTCAGTTGGTCTTATAGTTGATACCGCTCCCATAGATATTACCTTGTAGGTTCCTTCACCTGCTATCATGCTCAGTATTCACATAATCAAACCATTTAATTTTAGTCATAATGTTCCACCTAAGGAGGCAGCAAGCTTGATGGTGGTGTGACTTCTACTTGTGACACTTGAATTGGAGACCTGTCTCTTATAGAACTAATTTTTTTACTTGTTGTATCTTACTGTTTATCTTCGTTTGGGTTGGAATGTGTACTTTTACTACATCAAGCACAGGTTAGAAAGCTCTATTTATGGGCACATATCTGCATGAATGCCAGAGGTCTCTTAAATAAACTGGGCTGCTTTCTTTTTATAACTGATTAGAATGGATCAACAGGCCCAGTACAAAACAAGTACCCTGGGCTCCTCAGTAGTTACCCCTACAAGAACATTTCTTTATTTAACATCCTTTTTTAGAAAGTAAAAAAGATTTCAAGCAGACCTATTTTGATCATTTCTAGCTCAATATTTCAAGTTATGGAATCTACAAGAGCAGCTTTGTAAGATTCACAAGTTAAAAAATCCTCATTTGTATCTTCTGATTGGCTGGCCCTTGCGAACATATGGTTTGAGCAGTAAACCTAATGGTGAGGCTTCTGTGCTCATTGCCAGACCTCTCTGTGTAAGATAACCATACGCTTACCTCCTTCTTTTTTCATTTTTTAAACATGTTTAATATGAACATCCTCCACTGTAAGAGAAGATGAAAGAAAATAATAATAATAAAACAAAAAGCTTCATATATTACTTTAAGTGTTACTAGCAGCTTAGACAGTCTTGTATAGAAATACTGCAATAGTTTCAGCCCCATCAAACCATACTGTACTGCACTGTCTCTCTCTGCTCTCCTTTCTCTCTTCTCTCTCCCCTCACCCCCAACCAGTCAAGGCAGATGGCTGCCCCTCCCTGAGCCTGGTTCTGCCAGATGTTTCTTCCTGTTAAAAGAGAGTTCTTCCTTCCCATGGTTGCCAAGTGCTTGCTCATAGGGTATCATTTGATTGTTGGGGTTTTCTCTCTAACACGGCAGTATCTTTAACTTACTGTGTAAAGCACCTTGAGGTGACTTTTGTTGTGAATTGGCGCTATAGAAATAAAACTGAATTGAATTGAATTACTGCACTATACTGTACTGTACTCCACTGTACTGTACACTTGATGTTTCAAAGCAAGCAGAGAATTTTTACAGCTCTATGAAGGCTACTGCAGAAAGTAGCTTTGAAAAGCAGCTTATCAACTCTGCCTCTGGCTGATTTATGAAGCAATCGGCAAAATCCTGAAAAGTCAAATTAATTACTTGCTTCTTACTCAGTGAAAACCAGTTCCATTACTTTATTAATAACTCAGTAACACAAGTACTGTACTCCTTGTGTTACATTGTTTTTTCTTCAGCCCAGCTCCAACAAAATCTACCTTCAAACAACTAGAAATCCTTCATGTGCACCCTCTCCTGTATGTAACACACACACACACACACACACACACACACACACACACACACACACACACACACACACACACAAAAAGACGCT
>VUQH01085241.1:0-37579 GCA_015106775.1 Etroplus canarensis
CGCTGGTTTGAGCGGGGAGTCAAGGAAGCCATATACGTGAAAAGGGAAAGACCGTCTCTGAATCGAGGAGGGGGCCTAAGGGTACATCTTTCGCCATCTTACAATGCGGTGATTGCAGCCATTCCCCAACTCTCTGTGGATGGTACTCATGGCCTTTGATCAGTGGGCCTCATCGGGGGTTGTTTGATCAATTGTCATAAGAATTTGCATTTTAATGGCTAAGGAACTGACCAGCCCATTGTCCCCCAGTGGTGATAGTTTCACTCAGTAGTGATAGTTTCAGTCATTATGCAAATGTACTGTTTATAAGGTTGGGGAAACCTGCAGTCAGTTGAGACTGAAGAAGTCACTTGGATGAGTGATGAAACGTTTCTCCCACGGAAAACCCTACGTCCAGATGAACAGAATCAACTTTTGAGGCTTTACGTACCTGGATGATTGAGCATGCATCAAGATGATGAACTGATGAATCGAAATTTGTAATTTTTGATTTAAACCGTCATCAGAATGCACAGAAGAAGTCAGGAGACAGTGAGTGTCTACAAACATCTGTAAAACACGGTGGAGGCTCTGTCATGGTGTGGGGCTGCATTTCAGCCAGTGGTGTCGGGGATCTTTTTAAAATTGTTGTAATTATGAATGCAGAAAAGTACCGTCAGATTTAAATCCATCATGCAGAACAATCCAGAAAGTGTCTGTCAGCTGCTTCATTTTCCAGCATGACAATGATCCCAAACACATTGCCAGTGCAATTAAAACCTACCTGGATAGAAGAACCTACAATGGAACACTGTCTGTCTTGGACTGGCCTCCCCAGAGCCTGGACCTTGACATTATTAAAGCTGTGTGGGAACATCTTGACAGAGAAGCCTTCAAGAAGCCTGAACAGCCATTCCTGAAGACTATTTAAAGACAAGGAAGCTGGCCTAAGAGAGTTCAGATGGTGCTGAAGAATCAAGGCAGTCATACCAAATGTTAACTTTCAAGCTAAATACAAGAGAATTGTACAAACTCTGTTTTTGCTTTATATATTGTATTTCCATTTTGCTACCAAAGTACAGTATAAAGAAATGGGGGACGGCTTGAGACTTTTACACATTTAGTTTTGGGTAAACCTAACCTTTAATAAATAGATTCATGAACATAATCCTTGTGAAAAGGACTGTAAAGACACTTACCACTTCTAAAATGCCCAATAGCAACATGTCCAACCGAACGAGGGTGGAGTCGGTCCAGTTTTTCACTGGCCGCATGATGTTTAGAACAGTATTTGTTGAAGTCAGGTTTAAGTGATTCAGCAGACCATAGTATGAGCAGTCTGAAGTCTGACTGCGGGAAAACCCAGCTGGGAAGAAAATAAAATCTTTAATATAAGACCTGACACTTCAGAAACTGATCCAACAAAATCCTATAAAGAGCTTCAATCCAATATTTTTAAACCCCATTAAATGTTAAAATCAAAGTCTAATGAAAAAAACTTACCAATTAAAGACAGAAAAGCTAGAACCCTTATAGCTGTCATAGCTGCTTGCCATCACCTCGGTCTGTGCAAATCCTTTTAAACTGTAAAGGTGCTTACATAAAGTGGAATGATTCAATAGTGTGGATGAGAAATCAATATATTAAATGAACTGAACTGTCAAGTGTATAAAACAAAACCTTCTGTTTGTTCCTGTGTTATGTTGAAAAGGATTATAATGCCAATCACCTCTATATTAGTATTGTTTGCTGGCAGCTGAATCAAAAAGTCAACATAGATCTTAGTATTAAGTCTGGAAGGGAGTGGAAAGGTTTCTCGGTTTTACATCTGTGGTCAACAAAAAAGGCACATGGATATAAATTATTTTAATTAAAAACAACTTCAAAGGCATATAAGAGAAAGGGGCTTTTCAAAAGTGAGCTGAATATACCTTTCATGTTGTGAACACAGTCAGCACGATGTGGTCAATGCAAACATTCAGGTAAACATCATCATCATTAGTCGTGGGATAAGACAGACAGCTCGTGAACGCCTCCGCAGCTAATAGACAATGTGGTAAGATTGAGTTGGCAGCTGCAGAATCAACTTTCAGTCCCATCCTGTGAATCATAAAAGTTCATTTTCAAGCTTTTAAGTCATAGTTTTGCAACCCCAATTCCAAAATCGTTGGAGCTGTATAAAATTTGAATAAAGAACATAAAAAAGATATCAAATGTTGAAACTGAGACATTTTACTATTTGATGAAAATGATTCACTCATCTTGAATGTGATGGCATCAACACATCTCAAAAAACATATGGACAGGACCATGTTTCCCACTGTGTAGCATCCCCTCTTCTATTAACAACATCTGTAAACATCTGGGAACTCAGGAGACCAGCTGCTGGACCTTGAGAGAGGAATGTTGCCCCATTCTTGTTTGATATAGGATTCCAGTTGCTCAACAGTCCTGGGTCATCTTTGTGGTATTTTGCATTTCATCATGTGCTAAATGCAGCACCTGGACTCTTCTACAATGAAGCCATGCTGTCGGAATAGCTGCAGTATGTGGTTTAGCATAGTCTTGCTGAAATATGCAAGGCCTTTCCTGAAAAGGGACATCATCTGGAGGGGGGCACATGTTGCTCTAATACCTGTATACTATACCTTTCAGCACCGATAGTGCCTTTCCAGATGTGCAAGTTGCTAGTACCATAGGCACTAATGCACCCTCATACCATCAGAGATGCAGGCTTTTGAACTGAGCTCTGATAACAAACCAGATGGTCCCTCTCCTTTTTAGTCCTGAGGATACGGTGTCCATGATTTCCAAAAATAATTTCAAATTTTGATTCATTTGAACAAGTTTCCACTTTGCCTCAGTCCATTTTAAATGAGATTTGGTCCAGAGAAGACAGCAGCATTTTTAAATCACGTTCACATATAGCTTCTTCTTTGCCACGGCAGGGCCAACTGTGTTCATAGACAATGATTTGTGGAAGTGTTCCTGAGCCCATGCAGTGATTTCCATGACAGAATCATGTCTGTTTGCAATGCTGCGCTGCCTGAGGGCCTGAAGATCACCAGCATCCAATATTGGTTTTCAGCCATTTCCTGTGGTCACAGAGATGTCGCTAGATTCTCTGAATCTTTTGATGATATTATGTACTGTAGATGATGGAACATTCAAAATCTTTGCAATTTTACATGGAGGAACATTATTCTGAAATTGCTCCACAATGTGTAGACACAGTTTCTCACAGATTTCTGAACCTCTGACCATCTTTACTTCCAAGAGACTCTGCCTCTCTAAGCTGC
Organism: Etroplus canarensis; assembly: GCA_015106775.1. Classification (NCBI taxonomy): domain Eukaryota; kingdom Metazoa; phylum Chordata; class Actinopteri; order Cichliformes; family Cichlidae; genus Etroplus; species Etroplus canarensis. The sequence continues at coordinate 3,279 of VUQH01085241.1, forward strand.
TCTTTTTATACCCAATCACATTACTGCTCCACTGACAATGAACTTCATTAGTGCAACATGTTCTTCCAGCTGTTTCTTTTAGTGCCACTTACTTTTCCAGCCTTTTGTTGCCCTCATGTCATGGTTCATCAGCTATGTTGTCTGATTTTGTTACCTTTATATGGTCCTTTTTTTCTGTTGTGCTAGTTTCTAGTTTTTGATTATCATTGTAAGGCTGAGACTTGTTTCTTGTTTTTTCAGTACAGTACTGGTTTAGTATTTTCAGAGGTCACTATTTGAGTTGTTTCCTTGAGTTTAGTGTCTCCTGTCTAGCCAGTGTAATTTGTTATTTGAGTATTTCCTGTTTTATGCTGATAGTTCCTTGTCCTTGAGATCTTGTTGTCTAGAACTAATAAACAAAATACAGGGGAGGACTAGAACTGAGACTCAGAGACTAAATACAAGGAACGCTGAAGAACAAGGAGAAACAGGAAAGCACAACAACTACACACAGTCCAGATACAGGGAAACATGAGGAAGATCATAAAACCAAACCCAAGGAAACAAACACAAATACACTCAGAAGGCAGTAATTAGAACTCAAATGCAGGACTGGAGGGACAGGATAGAGCAAAATGTAACAGAAACTCAAAACCCAGATAGAAGAATACAGTAAACCATAATAAACATAGGCAGGACTGGAACTAAGGTTCAAGCATAAACAGGGAATACAATAAATAGAACATGAGAGTGAAGAGACCATAAACAAGAACATACAAAACGAGAAAATGAAAACCCAGGACAAAGACCATAAAACTGAAACTGCACAACCTGCAGAAATACAGGGAATCAGATTCATAATGTGGAGAAAACACAAGGGGAGCTAAAATAAGAGGCAAAACCACAACTGCACGAAACAAGAACCTAGGTCCTAGAGAAGCGAGGAACCCTGAACGTTTTAGAAACTAACAAAAACTCAAAAGCAATTCGAGAGAAAGATGTTGCATCACAGTTATACGTGCAATTCGATAATCAATCAACAGTTCAATCAATCTGAAAGATATTTTCTTGTTCTGCTCCACTCACAGCCTATTGGAACTCCCTGAGGGAGGGCTGAACTAAGATCAGAAAGGACAGAAAAGATATGCTTTATATTTTATTTTTGATTAAAATACAGAAATTCTAGTAGCGCAGTGGCCAAAACATTACACACAGCCTGCAGCAAAATAGCTTAAATGTAGAAAGGAAAGCTCACACGACAAACAAAACTTTATTGATCCCCAGGGGGAAATTAGAATTGCCGACACTCCTACAGGTTGAAATGCACACACACAGACACGAACAATTATGTGCAGTGAGGGAGGTCGGCATACAAGGCGGCCATTTCAGGTGCCAGGGAGCAATGTGGGAGTTTGGTGCCTTGCTCAAGGGCACCTCGGCAATGCTCAGGGGGGTTTTCTGACGTTTTTCTGGCCTCTGGTCCACCTCCACACATGGGTCCCGGGCAGGGTCTTTGGGTCTTGGGTCGGCAGGTCTTGAATGGCCACTGGGTCCAGGTCCAGGCGGGTCTTGAGCCGGCTCCCTCGGCGACTCTCCGGCTACCAAATCAGTCCTGTGACGCACTGAGGCATTGCCTGCGTCCTCTCACTGCTGGGTTTCTTTATTGTTTTTTTTTTTGGTGGTGCCCATCTGCTGTTGTGATTGAAATTTCACTGACAGTTGTGTGAAAGCCCCTCCCACCACCCAGTGCAAACACTGTGTCTAATTACTGAGGTGGATTATTGCACTGTGGCGACCCCTTGGGGAAATACAAGTGCTTCACATATCAGGAGATGATAAAAAAAATAATAATCTGGTCTTTAGAAGGTCTTAAAATTAGGAAAACCTAGGATGAACAACAGCACATAGCGTATTACACTGTGTACAAAAACTGAGCTATAATGCAGAAGCAGTGTGTGAAAAACTAAGGGTAGGTAGGAGCCAGGCGCTGCTATGTGCGAACACATGCTCTGGCAGAATATACACAGAACATGCAGTCCATGAAATCGAAATCAAAGCAGCTGTGGAATCCACCCTAAATACATGAACACCAAAAATGTTACACATCCAATCAAGTAGAAAGCAAAGAACACACGATCTATGATTCGAGCCACTCTCCTGTAGCGTCCGTGCTTCTCGTTGTCTGTGCCCTGTCTGCCAGCTTCCTCTCGAGCTGCCTTCACTTCGCCCAGGATCAGTTTCAGCAGGTCACCGTCGCTGGGTCGAGAACTCTTCTCTGACTTAACCTGGCCATTCTCGTCGACTTCAGTGGACTCTGTGTGGGAAACTAAGAAAATCATTTGTCAGAAGGAGCTGCAGAAACTTTCCTGGTTTTAGCTGATGCTTCCTTGCTTTGAGTTAAAAAGTACGGGAATCAGGGGCGATCCTAGGATCAGACCTTCAGGAGGGCTCAGTGCTCAGTCATGCGTACATTACAGTGCTACTTTCAACAGCAACCTAATTGAGTTGATGTTCTGTTATCTAAGAATAATTCAGAAAGAATAATCACTGATTTCAGCGTCATACACCAGTGTTAGGCTATATCCTACAAGCAAAAGGTCCCTGGTTCGATTTCAGGTTGGGACACAAGTCCCTCTTACCATGGAGAGTTACGTCAGGACGGGCGTCCGACGTAAAACTTCTGCCAAATTACCAATGCAGATTAATCCGCTGTGGCAACCCCTTGGGGAGAATACAAGGGAGCAGCTGAAGCTACAGTCACTGCTTTAGTTAGTTAATAAAACCTGAGGCAAAGACTCGATCCTGATAGCCAGAATTTTCCAAAGTAAGCTGAAGGTCCACGTGTAGAAAGCAGATGAGGAGAAATGTGTTTCATTGTTTCAGTCTGGTGACCACATGGGACCACTATATTGGACAAAGGATGTTGCGGATGAAGTTGCCAGGCAGGAGGAGGAGAGGAAGACCACAGAGAAGGTTGATGGATGTAGTGAAGGAGGACATGCAGAGGGTTGGTATGAGGGAAGAGGATGCAAGGGATAGGGTGAGATGGAGGGAGGTACCGGAGCAGCCGAAAGAAGAAGAAGAAGATATATGTGTGTGTGTGTGTGTGTGTATGTGTGTGTGTGTGTGTGTGTGTGTGTGTGTGTATACATGCACACACAGAAAAAGAAGTTACCTTCTTTATTGTCGACTTCCAGCTCTATAGCCACCTGGGCATTTGCAGAGCTTTGTGCCTTCTGACAGCAACAACCATCAAGGTCGATTAAATAGGCCACCACCAACGCCTCCAAGAGGCTTAAAGCCACCAAGGAAAAGATTCCAATACAGTAGATGGCTGGAATGCAGGTGTAGAGACATTCCTCGTCAGTGATATGTTACTAGAGCCAGTAAAAAGCATGTCGAACACACTACCTCAGTGAAATCTCTGGTTTGATGCCTGAGCGGCTGCTCACCGATCATTGGCATGTTGTTTTCAGTGGAGGGCAGCATGTCCTGAAGAATAAGCAGTAAGACAGAGATGGACAGGAGCAGGGTCACTTTAAAGCTCAGCTTTTCACCTTTGGACTCACTGATGAAGTACGAAGCCAAATCCATGGCCAGGAAATAGAGCAGTGGTACGATGAAATTCATCACATAGAGCATTGGCTTTCTCATCAGTCTGACCTGTAAAAACAGATTAATTAGTGACGATGAGGCATAGGGATCTGCAAAAGAATCATCATCACAAGTATTTTCTCACCATGTATAAAAGTTTGCTTTTATTTTGATCTCTTTCATCAGTAAATGCTTTAATTTCAATGTTTTTGAGGTCCCACTCTCCCCTTGTAACCATGGACGCCTCAGAGACTTTAGTCAGGACTTCATCACTGCTGATAGTTCCTAGTCTTATAGATTCCACTATGAAGACAATAAAAGAAGAACAGATGAGTCCAAAACACCTGTTCTGTAAGACAAACACACAAAAACCTTTCAGTTCATCTAGTGTCATTTACCATCAGAGCTCAGAGATGAAAATACAATGGCACAGTATTGCATATCAAAAGGGAACATCATGAGATTGAGACGACAGGTGCAGGTCAGCCGCTGCCGTCCCATTGTGAACATGTAACCATGAGAATACACCGTGACCAGTGGACCCTGCTGAATACTCCCCGTGTCAGAAACACTGAAGCAGCAAGAGGAAACACAAGATTGGGAGAAATGTTAGAAGGTTCATCTTTCAGGAAAGATGAAAAGCTCTTGGTTTTCACCATCAAAAACCTGCCCATGCAACAACAAAGTCCAGTGAAGGATTGTGATTTTGTGATTCTCATTTTTCATTGCATTATCTGTATATAGGCTACATGGACAAAAGTATTGAAACATTTATGTATTACATTTGCAGGAGATCCTATTGTTAATTCATCAACATTAATATGAGTAGGTCACTACTTTGCTGCTAAAACAGCTTCCACTTTTCTTGGAAGGCTTTCCTCAAGATTTTGGAGTTTTTCTGTGGGAATTTTTGCCCATTTGTCCAGAAGCGCGTTTGTGACGTCTGACATTGGACAAGAGGGCCTGGCTCACAATCTCGAACCCATCAAACACCTTCGGGATGAAGGTTGAGGTCAGGGCTCATCCAACCATGCCCTCGCGGACCTTGCTTTGTGCAGTGGAGCAGAATCATGCTGGAACAGAAAAGGACCTTTCCCAAACTGTTCCCACAAAGTTGGAAGCATAGAGTTGCCCAAAATGATTTGGTAAGCTGAAACATTAAGACTTCCCTTCAGTGGAACTAAGGGCCCCACGCCAGCCCCAGAGAAACAGCGCCATAGCACCAGACCTCACAGCTGGCACAGTACAGCCAGGCAGGTAACGTTCTCCTGGCATTCGCCAAACCCAGACTCATCCATCAGACTGCCAGACAGAGATGGGTGGTTCACCATTCTGCAGAATGTGTTTCAGCTGTTCCACAGTCCAGTGGTGGGATGCTTTATACTTCACATCATGCTTGGCATGGTGCTTGGTGATAGAAAGCTTGCATGCAGCAGCTCAGCCATGGAAACGTGTGCCATGAAGCTTCTGCTGCACTATTTCACTATTTTTTGGGCTGCTGTTAATGCCAGAGGAGGTTTTGAGCTCAGAAAAATACTTTTAGTTAACTGAAATAAAAATAAAACTAGACTTATGGTAACAATCAAAACTAATTAAAATGAAACCGTGAGCTCATGAAAGTAACTAAAATACAATAAAAATATGCAGGAAATGTCCTTAGTTCTAGTCTTTGCCAGTTGGGTTAATTTTGGTCAGTCAGTCTGTCTGATGAGGCTTTGGTGCACCTGTTTATTGAAACTCTGGGTGTCGACATGATTGTGACTCATCTGCCTTCACAAAGTGTTGTGTTCGTGTTGTAATTTATGATATAAACACCTTAAATCTTCCCCTGATAAATACCATCCATATTATAATAACTCATGAAACTATAACCAACACTGAAACTAATAAAAACGCAACATTTTCAAACAATAAAAAATAAACTGAAACAAGGAAACCCACTCTGGAAACTAACTGAAACTAAGCTGAATTCAAAACAAAAACTCAAAACGAAATAAAAATGTAAAAAAAAAACTAATTAGCTGTCAAAAAACTATAATAACTCTGGTCAGGATCAAGGCTATGCACAGGAAGGCCTGTCATAAAAAAAACAAACAAACAAAAAGGCAATTTTAGTTGTCAGGGAGTAAAAGGAGCAAGTGCTCCAGCCCCCTTAGTCCTCCCCTCTGCACGTGCCTGGTCAGGATATCTCTACATTGTTGCTGTATTATTGCCAGATGCCAGATGTTGCATGCCATGCTTGACTTTCTTTTCTTGAAGAAGCTCAGTTTTCTATCTCCATCCATTTCAGCATGATTCCAGAATCCAAAACCACGCTCAGTGCAAGACGCTCAGGTAAATGACTTTGCAAATAAACTACCGTTTAGAAAAGCTTTTAAAGGTTTTATGCATGGCAGGTGGTGAATGAGCCACCAATAAGGCAAGGACACGAGAAGTAATCCTTCACATGTGAAGTATATAATGTGTAATTGTAGTATTTTATTTATTATTTCATTTTGGAAACAGGATAACAAGATCACCGCACATTCACTTGTGTTTCACTGAATTTCAGTTCTAAAGCGGCAAAACAGCGGTGACGTTTCAAAACAGTCACGTGACATCCTCCTCTTTATGCAGACCTCGGAACAACACTTGGAATCAAAAGCTCCACTTAGGTTTCTGTACGTACCAAAACACTGTTTTGATTTTTAGCCTCACTTATGAAAACTCTCTTAGACTTACCTGCATTACTCTTCTGGAAGCTCTCAATCTCAGTGACTCTTTGACCATCTCACCAACCAAGCCAAACCAAAGTCTTACAAGCTCATACCACTACCACAGCCTCACCTGCACGGACACCACTCGCACACCTGCCTGCCTGAATCTCCATCGCAGCCACTGCAACTTCTTCTTCTTCTTCTTCTTCTTCTTCTTCTGCTTCTTCTTCTTCTTCTTTCGGCTGCTCCCGTTAGGGGTCGCCACAGCGGATCATCTGGTTATGAATCCGCATATTTGATTTGGCAAAGTTTTTACGCCGGATGCCCTACCTGACGCAACCCTCACCATTTACCCGAGCTTGGGACCATACCAAATACTGACTTTCCACCTCATTAGAACTGTACTGTAAATGAACCGCATGCCAGTCTGGTCTCTCTCTGCTTTGTGAGTGCTTCTGTGCGCTTCACTTACACGTCGCTTTGTGACTGAGTTGTTGTGGTTCCTAAACACTGCAATAATTCCACTAACAGTTGATCACGGATTATCTAGGAGGAAAGAAATGTCATGAACTGACTTATTGCAGTGTTGCCTCCTGTTTCAGTACCACACTGGAAGTCAGTGAGCTCTCTGGAACCACTCATTCTTTCACAAATGTTTGTAAAGGTAGGACTGCATGCCTAGGTGCTTGATTTTATAAGCAAGGGAACTGATTAAGAGATGTGGCCCAGTACTTTAGTCCATATAGCGTATTTTTCATACTGGAACTAAAATAAAGGTGTTGAATGTGGTGTAATTCATCAGGCACATTAGAGTCTAGCTGTTCAAAATGTGGGCTGCTTTCCTGAGCCTCCTTGTATGAAATACTCTTTGAATAACATCACAAACACTAACTGCAGTTCTATAGCAAACAGTACTTACTCCTCTTCAATGGTTATATCCGGGACCCACAGCACTGATCTTGGAACGGTCAACTTGTCTATCCCACAAAACTCTGAAGGATTCCAAGTTAGAAATTCATTTTTCCAAGCCTGGAAGGGGAAAAGCAAGGTTTAAAAAAAAAAAAAATGACAATAAAGATCAGAATCAGAGATCAAAAAGAGCCACGAATGTGAAAACTGTTGCTGAATTGGTGGGTCTGCTTGATACATCAGTGCTGACACTGGATTTTTTTTTTAATGTGCCAGATCAGAGTCTTACCATGTTGACTGTGATGTGATTCGTGAAAGTCTGAGGCTTTTCATCCTGAAAGCAATGAGCAGCAAAGAGGTCGCTTTTCAACAGAGATTCAATTCAATTCAAACTAATTTTATTCATATAGCAAAAACTCACAAAAAAAGTCATACGAAGGTAAAGACCCTACAGTGTTGAAGAGAAAAACCTAACAAGCAGACGAACAGCTCAGTTTTGGTGTATTTTTTCAGTTTTTTATGAGCTTAAGCTTCAGATATCCTAACTCAATGATGCACAGTCACCTCCAAAAGTATTGGGACAGCAAGTCCAATTAAATAGGTTGTTGTGCAGTCAAGACATTTGTGTGTGAGATCGAAGAATAAATACGTGAACAGAAAGAGCTTCAGCTTTTATTCCCTAGTATGCAAATATGTTAAACAACATAGAACATGACACATTTTGTATCAAACCACTCAGTCTTTCAAGGGAGCTAAAGTATTAGAACATGAGAAGTGATGAGTGTTTCTTGTTACTCAGGCGTGTCAAAGTAGTAAGAACTGTGGAAGAACATGAAGAGCAGAGAGCTGTCTATGTGAGGAAAAACTCGCCATTCTGAAGCTGAGAAATGCTGGAAAATCCATCAGAGGTATTTCACAAGCATTGGGCACAGCCAGGACCACAAATGTCCCGAAAAAGAAGGAAACCACCAGTGTGCTGAGCAACAGGCACTGAAGCAGTTTTGCAAGGAAAACGACAACAGCTGATGACACACAAATGCTGAGCAGTAAAGAAAGCTCTCAACACAACAGCCTGTAACATCATGAACAGCCACCAAAGAGCAGGGGTGGAAGTATCACAGTCCATTGTTCAAAGGAGACTAAAGAACAACACCATAGAGGCCCTAATGCAAGATGCAAAGCACTCGCCTGCAGTCAAATAAGTAAGCCAGATTTTAATTTGCAAAGAAAGTACAGAGATGAGCCATGACAGTTCTGGAACAAAGTTTATGAGATGATGAGACAAAGATGAACCACTGCAAAAGTGATGGAAAAAACCAAATTATGGACAAAGAAGGGATCTGCTCATGATCCTTAATGTACAAGGTCATCTGTGAAGCATGGGGGAGGTTGTGTCATGGCTTGCGCTTAAATGGCTGCTTCTGGAACAGGCTCAGGCATTTGTATTGATGACGTAACCCATGACGGTAGCAGCAGAATGAACACAGAAGTCTACAGGAACATATTGTCAGCAACTTTACAAAGTAGTGCATCCAACCTGAACAGGATTATTATTCAGCAAGTCAGTGATCCAAAGCACCTCAATGAGGGACTTCATCAGGGGAGAAAAATGGGAGGTGTTGGACTGGCCAAGTCAATCACCAAATCTCAACCCAACTGAACTTCTACCCCCTAAAGAGAAGGCTACAGGGAGAAACAACACAAAACTGGCAAGATACTGTGATAAAACCCTAGAAAGGAATAACCAGTGGAATCTGGTGGAGTCTTTGGATCATAGGCAGTTGATGCAGTTATTGGATATGCAACCAAATATCAAGTATCAAGTGTTTTTGACTTCAATTTAGACAAAAACATTCTTTCAATTGGGTGGTTTGATACAAAATGTGTTCTGTTCGGTGCCGTTTTAACACATCTAGATGTAAATACCAAGAAACAAAAGCCAAAACCTCTTTTGATCTTTTGATCTCAAACACGAACATCTTCAGTGCACAGCAAAAAACAAACTGGCATTGCTGCTCCAGCTCTTCCGGAGGAGACTGCATCCCCAAAAAAATGGGATCCTCTCTAAAAGGCATCCCATGCAAAGGGGACTACAAAGACACTTACCACTTCTAAAATGCCCAACATGAACATGTCCACCTGAACAAAGGTGGCCCTGGTCCAGTTTGTGACAGGTCGCATTATTTGTAGAGCAGTATTTGATTCGGTCAGGTTTAAGTGGTTTAGTAAACCATAGTATGAGCAGTCTGAAGTCTGACTGCTGGCAAACCCTGCTGAGAAGAAGAAGTTTTTTCTAAGAAAAACAGGCAAACACATAACTTGAAACTTCAGTAAATAAAAAAATCTATCTATCTATCTATCTATCTATCTATCTATACAATCCATTCAATCCACACCTTAATATTTGATTCCCATCAAAGTCCAATGCAATAACTCACCAGTTAAAGAAAGAAAAGCCAGAGTCCTCAGAGCTGCCATGTCTGTTTGCCTTCACTTCAATCTCACTAATGCCTTTTAAACTGAAAAGCTGCTTACATAAAACAGAGCACTACAAAAGTGTGGCTGAGACATCAATGCAAGAAATGACCTGTGCCATCAAGTAAAAACAAGCTCGTCTTTGTCCCCGTGTTCTGTTGAGAGACATAATACTAATTACCTCCACAATGCCATTATTGACCTGCAACCGAAGCAAAACGTCAACATGAGGAGATGTGATTATTGCATCGGGTGGGAGTGGAAACGTTTTCAGTGAGGACAATGTCCTTAACGCTCATTACACCTGTGGACAGTTGGAAATGTTTTTATTGTTCTGAATGGAACCAAACTGTCGTAGTCATTGCAGACATGTGGGTAAGCTCCTAATCACCTCAGCTAATGGTCCTCGTGGTGATATTGTTTTGCCAACAAAAGAATTAACTTTCAACCTCACTGCATTGATCATCTAAGCTCATTTTTAATCAGTGAAGCTCTAGTTTGACTTTGACTTACTCATGCAAAAGCCAGTAATTGGACCTATATTAAAATTTTATAATGGCACCTACACTTCTGGTTTACTATATTTACTATATACAATATTGTGCATAAGTCTCAAGCCACCCTTCATTTCTTTATACTTTGCTTCCGAGGGGCCTTAAGCAATAGTTCTCCAGGCATTGTGAAGGTCTTTCAAAGTAACTCTCCAGGCACCGGCTGCTTTTTTTTTATCATTTTCAGTCCAGTCATTGTACCTGAACATTTTTAGAGGATTGAAGCCAGTTAACACTGACCTATAAATCATTCAAGCACTGAAAATGCACCTAACACAAGGGATAAACCAGTGTTGTGTCTACACATACCAGACAACTTCGCTGATGTTTCCTCAGGCCACAGTGGTGGAGGTGAAAACGAAATGGGCCTGAAAAAGCTGCGTACACAGGTGATCGAGGAACTGGTGACACAGGGGACCAGTCAGATTGGTGATGCTAGTGAAGCGGGAGGGAGAACGCTCTCTGGGGTCCAGGCCTCCAGTGATGTTGGCGTAGCAACGGGAGTCAGCCGTTTGTTGAGCAGGACTACCAGAAGAGTAGTCCTTAAGTAGTCCTCAAAGGTCTGCTGGATAGGAGTAAGGGGGGAGTCTGTGGGGTGGCTTGTTTTAAAGACAGGGGACTTAACATAATACGGCAAGTTTTTTCAACAAAAAATATCCCATGAGGTCCAGCTCCTTTGGAACTTTAAGCTTTTCTGCTTTTTCAGTGATCATTTTCAAACAAACCTTTAAAAATTCATAACATTGTCTTATACGCTCGCATTCAGAACTAAAAAACTCAAATTCATCCAAGGATTCTTTTCTCACACATATACAGGTACCAGCTGCCAGAAGCTACACTTATCGACTCGCCTAATACTACTGGTTACTTAATGCTGCTGGTTAAGTATGGAGAAAGAAAGGATCTGCTCGTGATCCTAAACATTCTTATCTATGAAGCATGGTGGAGGTTGTGTCGCGGTTTGGGCTTGCACAACTGCTTCTGGAAAAGGGTGCATCCATCTTGTTTTCTTTTTTTTATCAATCACGGAGCTGATAATAGTAGGAGGACAATGAATGCAGAAGTCTACAGAAACATAATGTCTTCCAGTTCATGGAGAAATTCCTTTAAACTAATCAGGAGGAACTTTATCATGCAGCAAGACACAGATCCAAAACACACTTCCAACAAATGACTTCTTAAGTCGTTTCACACTTTAAAGCCAAAATCTTATTTTTGTTCAAAAACAATGTTTTATAAGCAACTCCGAGCACCTGCTATATCATCAGATACGTCATGGTTTCAAAAACAAAACTGCATAAAAAATGCTTTGAACAAAAATTAGATTTTGGCTTTATATAGTAACACTTGGAGTGGGTGCAAAATTTATTTGGTTACAGTTTTTTCCACAGCTTTATTTTCATTTATCAGGCCCTGCATTTAGCTTCTGTTAGGGCCCTCATGAGGGTTACCTTCCATAAAAAGTCAACACATAATGTTTGTAATTCTCAAGTGTTTGAGATGTTAAAAATGCAGTCAAGCATTAATTTGTTTCCTAACTTTATTTTAAACTAAATCCATAAATAACCATAATTAACAACTAAGACCCAGTATATATATTTTACATACATATAATATTCATAATATAATTCATATTCATGTTGTTGAAGTCTAAAAGATGAGTTACTATGGTTACAGATTTCAGGGAAAAGATAATATGGAGTAAAAATCTTGTCACTGCGCACATTTAGAAATGTTAAAGCCCTGGTAAAATTTCACTGTTAACAATCTTTTCATTCAAATCCAAGAGCATGAATTGGCTTATTATACACAGTGTTTAGTCTGGTCCATCAAATACAAATCAAATCACTTTTGAAATCCATACTAAATACATGAACAACAGAAAAAATGCAGAACCAGAACAGTATAAAAAAAAGAACACACGATCTGTGATTTCAGCCACCGTCCTGAATGCACGCTTATCATTGCCTTTGTCCTCTCCTCCAGCTTCCTCTCGAGCTGCCTGCACTTCATCCAGGATTTGTTTGAGCAGCTCACAGTCACTGTTTAGGTTCCTCTTCTCTGCTTTCACCCGACCTTTCTCTTCAACTTCAACAGCCTCTGCACAGGAACCGGGGGAGGGGATAATTCATCAGAGTGAGGTCACTGAAGTTGCATACTAAATGCTGATTTTAATATTAACATAGATGTAACACGATATCAAATGCAATGTTTATAGCTGCTTAAGGAAACATGGATTGGATTGCTATTCCTCCTAAGTTAAAAAAGAAAATGCACATTCAAGTGTGTCCTGAATTTGGGCTGTATAATGTACAAGCCTATTTCATTTGGGACACTATGTAGAATATCAGATGGGTTGCTTCTTCTTCTTCTTCTTCTTCTTCTTCTTTCAGATGCTCATGTAAGGACTCGCCCCAGCAGATCATCTGCCTCCATCTCACCCTCTATCTTGCATCCTCTTCCCTCACACCAACCCTCTGCATGTCCTCCGTCACTACATCCAGCTATCTTCTCTGTGGTCTTCCTCTTCTCTTCCTGCCTTGGCAGCTCCATCTCCAGTATGTCCACTATCCCTCCTCTGAACATGTCCAAACCACCTCAGCCTTGCCTCTCTGACTTTGTCTCCAAACTTCCCAACCTGAGCTGTCCCTCTGATGAACTTATTTCTATTCCTGTTCATCCTGGTCACTCATAGCAAAAATCTCAACATCTTCAACACTGCCACCTTCTGCTGCATCTCCTTTTGTCAGTGCCACCATCTCCAAACCATGCATCATAGCAGGTCTCGCTACAGTCTTGTAAACCTTCCCTTTCACTCTTGCTGCTATCGTTCTGTCACAAAGCACCCCATCTTCTGATGGCTGCTTCCAGCAGGATAACACACCCCGTCACAGAGCTCAGAACATCTCAAACTGATTTCTTGAACATGTCATTGAGTTCACTGCACTCAAATAGCCTCCACAGTCAGCAGATCTCAATCCAACAGAGCACCTTTAGGATTTGATGGAACAGGAGATTCTCATCATGGATGTGCAAATCTGCAGCAACTGTGTTGTCATGACAGTAAGGATCAAAATATCTGAGCTTGTTGAATCTATACAGTGAAGAGTTAAGGCAGTTCTGAAGGCAAAAGGAGGTCCAAACCAGTACTAGCAAGATGTACCTAAAGTGGCTGGCAAGTGTATAAAAGTGTTTTTTGGTTTTGTTTTAGTTTTCATCTCGCAGGCCAGTAAAAATATTCAGGGGGCGACTGGAGAATGTTACGTTGGACACTGTTTTATACAACTGAGTGATCTGTGTATATACTTTTTAACCAAGTAAATGTGTAGAGCAGTGTGATAATATTTTGCCCTTATTATAACTACTTATTTTCGCAGTGCTTGTGTTGGAGTATCGTTAGTATGGTGTTATTGCTTTGACTGGATCTGAATTCTTCACTCTTATTTTGTTGATTTTAGAGAAAGTTCCTGGTACAACAGCACCACCTGTGTGTGTGGAGGAGTCTGTACCTCTTACCGTCCCGGACACCCAGGCTGCTGCACACAACTACGTCGACTGCACCGAGTCCAACGGGGAAGAAGAAGACGAGGAGGATGAAGATGAAGGCGGAAAGGGGGATGCAAAGATGACGGAGGTAGAAGGAAAGAAAGAGACGGCAAATGTTTCCTCTCAGGCGCCGAAATGGGAGGACTTCTTCACCACAGAGACACTAACCGACAGCCAGAACAGCCTCAAGAGCCAATCGCAGTCCTGTTGCTCTGTCACAACCGCCTCCCCCTCTGGAATGACGGGCTCACAGACGCCCGAACTCTTCAGTGATGAAGAGGAAGCCCCCGACTGCTTCAGCCTGACACTGTCCGCTTCTCTGTCCAACCATTCCTCCCAGAACTTGGACTCGTGTTTACCCGACACCCTGATCCTCCGACCAGAGCAGGACAAGCGGGAGCAAGGAGACGCAAGGACCAGCGACACCCAGAAGGAGGAGGGTGACGATGGAATTATCCAGTCACAGCCAGAGGAGCAGTCAGAGTCTCAGGTGTCGTCAGACTTTGATGTTCCCTGCACGCCGGAGTCGAAGGCACCACGACCCGATGAACTGTCCCAGCTGTACAGGAAGCTGGCGTCAGGAGAGGACATCAGGGCTCTGGATTATCGAGGTGAACACTAGAGGGAAGTTTAAGTGGCGAACTAGTAGATCCTAAAAATGGTGAACAGGTGAGAGTTAAAGCCTTAAAGGATTCACACAGTGAGCTTCAGCAAACCGTGCAGCTACCTCTATAAAACCAGCTACTTTTGTACATTGTTATGCACCCTCAGAGAATTCCAGTTTATCTTTGCTATATAGTGAGGTTGGCTGTTCTGAGAGATCACCAAGAATTGATACCAAACTGGGACCGGAAAGGGGTTAGTGTGCATTCAGAGTAGCACTGTCCACCCTCCATAATGTATACCAGATTTTAAGCTTAATTTATATCGTTGCGGCAAGCCTCTGTAGAGCCTACGATGTGGTGGCTGACGCCGTCACAACCTTTCACACTTGTGACATAGTTTTGTTTCTAGAGAGTTCTTCGGCCGGTTACGGCGTAGTTTGCAGCTGATGGATCATTGGCACAATAAGTTTCAGCTCCTCGTCTGAGCGTCAGCTCTATTGTTTAACACTTTCATCCTGAGCAGCAGAAGTACAAAAGCTACTATTTATAGTCATGGCAACATGGCAGGACAACACAATGACTCTGATTTAAGGGGACCCACTAACAGTGTATGTGGATTTGGTTTTTTGTAAGTGAACAAACACAACACAACAGTTATTACTGAGTGATTTTTATACTGTAAAAAGATAAGTATGCATGTTAGATTCAAATTATGATAACTGGTCAGCACACACTGCTCCTTTAAGATCTTCTGAGGTAGGAGAGTTTGGCTGCCACCTGGAACTTTCTTCGCCCTGGTTTCCCCGAACAGGCTTGTGGTTGCTCTCGTGATACGGGATCGTCGAAGTAGGGATCCTGTAGGGATGTCCACCTCCTTTTTAAAAAAAAATTCCTTTACTTTCCATTAGAATTACATTTAAAGTTCGAGGGAATCCACTGTAAAGTAGCCTGGAAAGAGCTGGGATTAGCTGGGTAGCAGCGGCTGAAATGTCAAAATTAGAACAAGGGAATTGTTCATTAGTGAGATCAATCAGTTGCATTGTTTTCAGACAGATAAAAAAGGCTTAAATGAGCAACCATATATACGCAAGTGGCCTGAAAATGAAACTCGAGCTGTTCCGCTATGATTCAGCGTTAACTTTTAAGTCCTTCTCTCCACCTATGCTCAGGTTCTCTCTATTATAAGTTATATAAACTTCACTCAGTGTGAATTCATTGTTCATATTCCTCCTGTGGAGTGAATGGAAACCTTCCTCTGCATCCTCAGTGTAACCTCCAAACCACACACACCTCAGTTTGTTAAACCACACACACTCATTCCTGGGCACTTTAAAGCCGTTGGGTGGATTTTTGCACCTGTGCAGATCACAGCTGACACACATTCCCCCTCTGCTGACAGTTTGTGGTTTGTTCTGCTTTTCTTGATCGTGAAACTGCTTCAGCTAACGACGGCAAGAAGGTGAGCTTTTGTATTGGCACCAAACTTTTTGTTCCTAAAAACAAATAAAATATTTATTTTCAACCGAAGAGCAGGTTTGTTGTGGGTGATTTTATTCAGATATGAAGCTGCAGCTGATGATTATTTTCATTCCACTCCTTCCATTTTAGTTGTAAAACTATTTATCCCAAAGTTTGGCTTAATCTGTTGCTTTCTTTCATCTCCAGTTAGTAAGTTTGCCCTTAAATATAGTATTTTAAATGGACTGGTACTTATATAACGCTTTTCTTCTCTGAGCACTAAGTGCTTTTCAGGTCTCATTCACCCATCACACAGCGCTTTTATTCTTTGTCTTTAAGCACATTTTAACCATCACGCACACATTCACACTCCGATGGATGCATCTGGAGCAGTTTGGAGTTCAGTGTCTTGCCCAAGGACGCTTCAGCATGTGGCTCGGAGAAGCCAGGGATCGAACCGCCGACCTTCCTGTTGAAAGATGACCTGCTCTACCTTGTGATATTCAGATGAGACTGACAGAGAAAAGCAGTCCATGTTTGATTCACCGCCTTCTCCTCTTAAGTAACTCATCACCCTTCATACCTTCATAGCATGATCTAGCCACAGACTGTACATAAAAGATGCACCCACTGGTTTTAAACCATGCATTTTGAAGTATCTAAGTATGTTGGGTTTTTTGAGTCAGAGCTGACTGTATTTGGATGATGGGGTGGAGTGTTAAGCTTGCTTTAGCTGATAACTAACTTGGTTAGCAAGCTGCATTCATAAACAGTTATCCTATATAGAAAAAGTATTGGGCCTCACCTCTTAATTATTACATTCAGGTGTGTAAAATCAAGCACTTGGTCATCAGTCTGCCTTTACAAACATTTGTGAAAGAATGGGTCATTTCTAAATAGCTCACTGAATTCCAGTATGGTACTGTAAATGGGATGCCACTGTTGCAACAAGTCAATTTGTGAAATTTCTGCACTTCTAGATATTCCACCATCAAATTTAAGTGATATTATTGCACAGTGGAAGCGTTTAGGAACTACAGATGTCGGGGTTGCCGAGTGCTGAGGAGTATAGTGCGTAAAAATGGACTCCATAACTGCAGAGTTCCAAACCTCCTCTATCTGGCACCCTGATGGGATGGATGAGAATGGGTTTGGAGAAAGCTACCTGTGCCAAGTGTAAAGTCTGGGGGAGGGCTAATGCTATAGGAGTGTTTTCTGGGGTTGGCCTGGGCCACTTAGTTATACTGAAGGGAAATCTTAATGCTGCATGGAAGGGTGAGTTTTGTGTGGAAGAACTTGACACACAGACCCCTGACCTCAACTTCAAACACCTTTGGAATCTAGAACAGAGATTGTGATCCAGGCCCTCTCATCCAACATCAGTGTCTGCCTCACAAAAGCTCTTCTGGATAAAAGGGTAAAAGTTCCCGCAAGCACACTCCAAAATTGTGTAGAAAGCCTTCTCAGAAGAATGGAAGCTGCTATAGCTGCAAATAAGAGAACTACATATGAATGCCTATGGGTGTAAAGATAGAATGCCATAAAAGCTCCTGTAGATCTAATGTGAAGGTGGCCCAATACTTTTGATATATAAACCTCTGTAGAGGCTTCAAAATGTCCACCCTTTACATAAGAGTTGGTGAACTCACTTTTCAAGCCACTTTTTGGAACTTCATTTTTCCAACCTTGGACTTTGTCACAGAACAAAGAAAGCAAAGACACCAACCTGAAGAGCTAGTCACCTTTGATGTCCATCCAGAATAAACAGTCCCATGAATCCTGTTTAGGAAAAAAGAGCATTCAGAACTCGCACCCTTTGTAAGCTTTCTTCAGTATCACAGTTATCTAATGATGTCTGTACACTCTTCAGTACACTGAAAAGAGGACATGCCAGTGACTGAGTCGACATGCTTTTAGTTACGTTAAGTTAAAAAATTAAAAAAGAGCTTAAGGGAGCATGCCTACCTGCAGCTTTTATAGGATCCTCTTCTCCTGATGGCTTCCTTGCCTGTAGAATTTTAAGAAATCACCTTTAAAAATACAAGATGTTCTTTTTAGGAAGGATTTAAATGGCAGAAAAACAGTAGGTAATTGCAGCTGGAATTTAAAGTAGATAAAACTTAACCTTTAAATTTCTGATTTCTTGACAGTAAAGGAAGAGATTATCAAACTGTACTTGTGAATTATTTTTATTTCAAGTCAGAAAACAAGAAAAAAGTCTCTACGAAAACACTTACAGCCTATAAAACCATCTCTTCAAGATAAATGGCACAAATAAACACAGACTCTAAGGTGAATAAGGTTCACACCACAACTACTTCTTAAGAACTAAAGAAGTTAGCCTTCCAAGAACCTCATTTCTGGAACATAAAGAGCTGCTGTTAACCGTTACCACCATGTTTTGCCCAACACTCATAGATATTCACATTTCATAAGTCTAAACAGGTGATTTTCTTTTCATGTTTGCTTCAGATAATAAAAAATAATAACTGCCACATCTGGATCCTGATGTTCTCCACTAAACCGGTCAGTCTCTTTTATCAGCTTCATAAGCAAAAGAAGAAAAGCGCTGGCAGCATTGAAGCTACAATATGGAAAAAGAAAGTACACCTTCTTTCCGGACTTTAAAAGTATCATCTGGTCCTTACCAAGTTTCAGAATTATTCAAATCTAACCTGAGGTGTAAAACAACAGACAACAGATTCTGTATCATTATTTAACAAAAATGAAGCCAAAATCAGAGGATGCACCCAATGATTCAGTAGCTTGCAGAACCATCTTTAGCAGCAATTACTTGAAGTAATCCCTTTATCTATGAATTTATCAGTCTCTCGCATCCTTATGGAGGAATTTTGGCTGACTCTTCTTTACGGCGTTGCTTCAAATCATTGAGGTTTGTGGTGAATTTGTGTCGCAGTACAAGGCTTTGATCCTGTGACTGCAAAAAAAGCCCAAATCATCACCTCTCCACTACCGTGCCTGACAGTTGGTATGAGGTGTTTGTATTAATAATTTGCATTAATGCCGTATTTATTTTGTTTTGTTTGTTTTTTTTTAACCAAAGATGGTAAAAAAAAACCCAAATACAGCATGTGGCAAACATCTCAACTTTGGTCTCGTCTGTCTAAAGGACATTGCTCCAGAAGTCTTGGTCGTTCAGATGCAGCTTTGCAAAGGTAAGCCGTGCTGCCAAGCTCTTTTTAGAGAGAAGAGGCTTTCTCCTGACAACTCTACTTCCATGAATTTGACAATTAAAATGCTGACTGAAGCCTGTAGAGTCCAAGCTGTAGCTCTTGGGTTTTTTTTTGCAGTTTTCTTGAGCATTGCAAGGTCTGAATTTGGGGTAAATTTCCTGGGAAGATTGGCATCTGTCCTGAATGAATGATCTTTGTCACTGTAGAATGATGGACTTCAAATTATTTGGAAATTGCTTTATAAACCTTTTCCAGATTGATGAGAAGTAAGAATTGCTTCTGTAAAGTCATTGCTGATGTCTTTCCTTCTTTGTGTTGCGCTAACACACACCTGATTGCTCCAGATCAGCAAACCGCCAAACTTTCTGCTTGTATAGAGGTGCTTGTACTGATCAATTCATCAAGTGCATTTGATTAGTGGCACCTGGCTTAGTTTTTGTTGAATGAATAGTGACACTGCGTAAGTTAATTTTAAGACCTGCTAAGGACTAGATGATTTTATTTTATGATTTCCTGATACAGAGGGTGCACTTTTTTCATGTGACTGTAAATGACCGCAGGCTTTCTGTTCAGTTTCCACACGTGTGCTTTTCTTTTCATTACCCTGCGAATTCTCCGAGGAGAGGCCAGTTCACCCACGTCATCTCCCAGCAGGGGCCTCTTATAGTTTGTTGCCCTGCAGGGCTAAGATGAGAGGCTGCAGGCTTTCATTCCCAAGAAAACAAACCACAGGTGAGTTTAGGCGAGGTCTGCAGAGACACTAAAGCGCTTTGTAAACTTCCGGATCTGATAATCCCGTCTTTTGTTGTCAGTAATCTCTACTAAAAGGTCACAGTTAGTTCCGTTTTCAAAAGTTTCGAACTTCTGATGATTCTGCTGTAAATGTAACCTTGACTATCCTCCTGGTTTCATTCAGCAACATCGCTGAAGGCTTGTATTTTTCCCCTCATAATGCAGTGAAAGTGTTGTGTGTTCATTTGAGTGGTGGATTCATCCATATTTGGTGCTCTGGTGAATGTTTGGGGCAGCAGGAGGTCTTAGAGTTTAATGTGAAGCTGTCAGTTTTGGTATTTTCATGGCATTTGTTGAATAAAAAAAAACATATTGCCCAATCTCATGTTGCTTACTCACTATGGACAAAATAATCTCTGCTATCATATTCACCAAAATTGTGGAACTTTAATAGGCACCAAATGAGGCCAAATGAAGAGCTCCCAGTTGCACATTCTGGTTGGAATAAAAAGCCTGCAGCCTCTCTGCACCTGAGCAGCAAGCTGTCATCGATTCAAACGTCCAAGTCGACATCTACTTCCAGAGTCTCTTAACAGTTTGTCGGGGTCGCTGCAGTCAGCTAAACCAGGAGGAGATGATCCCATTAAAGTCCTCTGAGGGGACGCTGAGAGATGAAATTGGCTCTGCTGGGTGCTGCTGTTGCTCAGCGGCGACTCGGTGGGTTCGTGATGGCAACATGGAGGAGCTGATGGACGCCTGCAGGGTTTCTTTTTCTCACTCGGCAAACTCCTTCTTGCTCTGTCATTCTTCTTTTGCACCTTTGAGTTGACAGAGAAGTACATAAGACAAAAATAGAATTCACTCAGCACTATCAAGATCTATACAGAGCTCTTATTTTGAAAGTCAACATGGTCTAAAGCTTTAAAAATCAGTGTTTTTCTTCTTATTTTTTTTTTTTAGCAGTTTTTCATATCATTTTGGATTTCAAAAGGTGTTTTTCACATATTCCAAGTGTTTACCGCTGCCACTTTACTCCAGTTCATTACTTTTTAGACTTTATATGAAGCAGCAACCTCCGAGGTGTCAAAACCTGCAGTTCCTCCAATGGCCACTTGAAGCTTCCTCCAAACATGAGTCAGTTCCCATAAATTCCCATGTTAAAATGTCCAAATTTACTTCAGAAATAAACATGTCTACAGCCTGCAACCAAAAACCGTTGAGCTTTGATGGATAGTTTAGCCTTTCCTCCGTAAAACCTGCACAGGGGTAGAACTTTGTTAGAACTAATCTGTTTGGGAATGTTTAAATTTAATGATGTGGTCAACAAAGGCGCCAGTACAGGTGTCTCTGTAACATTTTTAACTGAATTATCTGAGAAATAATGTTGCCTGCTTTGAGATACAGTTTATCCAAGATGTTTGTGGTCCAGTTTTAGTGAGTAAAATTGTAGCTATAGTTCACATTAGTTAATAACTCTAAGCTCCAGTCCAAATATGGTCACTTCTGGCTCTTAAAAAACAAAAAAAACCCCACATCATACATGCTAGCTTCAAAATGCAACTTCAAATGCACAAAATTAATGGATGACATCACTGTCACGTTATTTTAATGTTTTTGAATGAACAAAATACAAGCTGATTTTCTTGAGACTTATTGCCTGCAGTACATCTGTTTAGGAGATTAAAGTTTGTGTGTTGGCTCTGTCAGAAAAAAAACTAACGTACTCTTTATACATACTCAGGTGTATAAAATCAACAGCCAGCAAAGCAGTCTGCCTTTAAAAACATTTGTTAATGATCTCACTGAATTTCAGTGAGGTACTATGAGAGTTGGTGAGTGGCAGACCATGTACAATTACAAAGTGGGGTTGCCGAGTGCTGAGGTGCATAGTGCAAACAAGCTGCCAATGTTCTGTTGACTCAATAGCTACAGAGTTCCAAACTTCCTCTGGTATTAACATCAGACCAAACACTGCACCAGGAGATTCATGGCATGGGTTTCCACTCAAGCAGCTGCATGCAAGCCTTACATCAGCAAGCACAATGCCAAGTTTCACATGTAGTGGTGTAAAGCACACTACCACTGGACTGTGGAGCAGTCGAGTGACCGGTCAGGCTTCTCTATCTGAAGGATGAGTTTAGGTATGGCAAATGCCAGGTGAATATTACCTGCCTGACTGCACTTTGCCAACTGTAAAGTTTGGCGGAGGAGTGATAATGCTATGGGGCTATTTTTCTGGTGTTGGCCTGGGCCCCTTAGTTCAAGTGAAAGGAAATCTTCATGCTTCAGCTTACCAAGACGTTTTGGATAATTCTATGCTTCCAACTTTGTGGGAGCAGTTTGGGGACGGCCCTTCTCTGTTCCAGCATGACTGTTCCCCTGTGCACAAATCGAGGTCCATAAAGGCATGGTAGAATGATGTTTTTTTTTGGTGTAAGAACTTGACTGGCCCGCACAAAGCTCTGACCACACCCCTATCCACCACCTTTGGGATGAGCTAGAACTGAGATTGTGAGCCAGGCTCTCATCAGTGTCTGACCTCACAATGCTCTTCTGGATGAATGGGCAAAAGTTCCCACAGACTCGCTCCAAAATCTTGTGGAAAACCTTCCCAGAAGAGTGGAAGCTACTGAATGGAATGTCATAAAAGCGCTTGTGGCCCAATATCTTTGTCCATATAACTACCAGTCCGAAGCAATGCATAACCACATTCAGTACAAGCGCTTGGAGGTTAACTACAAGGAAAGCAGGCTGCTGGTTCACACACTCTGGAGGTTTTATTATTTTTAGACTCGGTGATTAGTCTTCATTCAGTAAGTAAAGCCATTATTAGCTAGAGCAATCCATGGCTCTGGTTCAATAAATCGGATCTGGGCTGTTCAGAATGTCATAGACAAATCAGATATGGGTAAAAAAATCTGACTTTTGCTTGCAGTGGGAACATAGTCTAAGAGAATCATATACGTTTTGACTGTATTTAAAATTTCTTAACACCCTGGTATAGGTAATAGTACAGGGCAGGTTTAGTCCCTCCTGTGTGGAGTTTGCATGTTCTCCTCCTGTTTGCGTGGGTTCTCTCCGGGTGCTCCGGCTTCTTCCCGCAGTCCAAAGACATGCGAACAGGTTAGGTTAATTGGTGATTCTAAACTGACCATAGGTGTGAATGTGTGCGTGAATGGTTGTCTGCCTCTGTGTATTGGCTCTATGACGTCCAGGGTGTACCCCGCCTTTCGCCCTATGACAGCTGGGATAGGCTCCCCCATGACCCTGAATTTGATAAGCGGAAGGAGATGAATGGAGGAAGTTTGGTGAGGATCCGGATTTCTTTCTTTAAAATTGCCTGACAGGACACTGGTTTTGTGGACTGCACTCTTTAAAAACAAAACACTGGTTTAGTTCTTTAACCGCTGGTATGACGCTGCAGATCTTATTCATTAAAACAGCGGAGGGAAAGTGGGGGAAGTCGCCACTCACACGCTGAAGCATGCGCAGGCCTGGCTCATCATTAAAATCAGAGTCCGTCCCCCCACAGCGGCTTCCTGAGGGACAGCGAGTCTTTTGGTGGCTCTGCAGAGGACACGCATGCATTCATCAAACAGCATATGTTATGTACTTAACATATGTAACGCACACCCACATGCAGAATAGGGTCACACACATTAAACACCAAGGCAGTCTGCATGATTCTCTCTCTCCCAGGCTCTCATGACCCTGAAGATTCAACAGGAAATTGAGGCTGTCTGTGTGTGTTTACATAGTCATCATATCTGGAGTATGATGCGTACAGAGAAACCTACTCAATGTGGGTGTAGTTCCAGTTTTTTTGCTGAGTTCCGATTATTTTGCGCGGTCGTTCACATTACGGTTTAAACGCGACCGCCATCAGACTCCAGTGTGAGCAGTCTACGGCCCTGTAGTGACGTGCGTGCGCAGAAGAAGACGTGTCGTCACAGGCAGCACGCTGTGTTTACAGAAGTGAATATGGATGTCACACGTGTCACTGTCTTTCCACTGAGTAGCTCCATCAGTGGTGCCTGCCATGCTTGTTTCAGCCACTGCTTACATTTGATCTGGCTGCGTCTCGCACCTCCGGCGCAGAATTGTGACATCTGTCTCACTTCAGTGATGTAAAAGTTGACATGAACGTTCAGACTGAGGTCGCTTTGGAAAACATTGGATACATATCTGATTTGTTTTATTTTATTTTATTTTTTTAATGGGATATGTATATGATTTAAGACCACATATGAGAGAGGTCTGAATCCAATTTGAAAACAAAACATATTTGTGCTGTTCAGACTGTCATAAAAAATAAAATGGCTTTTGCCTGCAGTGTGAATGTAGCCAAAAATCTCAGAGAAGGAGCAGACGGTTGTGCAGCCAACCCTCCAAAAAAATAAATAAATAAAATTAATGAATACAAAAATAAAGCTATAACCATTGGTTCAAGCTGGCACTACATTTAATTTCTAGGCCATCAACTAGTATCAGCTCCTCTCTTTTTGGTCACCAGATTTAGGTTAGATGTATATTAAGTTATTTTGGCCAGATATTCATATGGCGAAGGCTGCCATTTAAAGATCCTCCTGCTAACTGTTCCCACCTCGTGCTTTAAAACTAAAAATTAACAATTAGGGCTCCTAGATGTGGAACAGCCTGCTACCTGCTGCAAAGTGTTTCTATAAAGTATTCTTAGAGTTTAAAATATTTTGATTTTAGTGTTTTAATTTGTTTTTGGTTGAATTTTATTGTGTGAAGCACTTATAATGCTGGTTTTGATAGGTGTTATATGAATGCAGTTAATATCATTATTAGTATTATTCTATTCTATTTAAAATTTTATTGTTCCTGTGCATTAAGTGTTTTATCCAGACTGTTTAATTCAAACTTTGCAAAGTTTGAAAACAAATTTTCTCTACTTCTGAGGCACTTAGCATTTAATACACAGGAACATAAATTGTGTTACAGAAAGTCATCATCATTATTAAACTTGTTACATTATTTTAAGTACAATAAAAACATCTAAAATGAGTTGTGTCCATTTGAGTAACATGGTCTTCCTTTCGTGTCTCTCCTCTGCTCTGCTGCACACATGGTAAAACAGGGAGCAGAGGAGAGACGGAAAACAAGTGCACCTAAATTAGATAAAGTTGTAGATGACGTTTTTAACTTTATCATCTTTTTCTTAACACAGAGATGGCCAACGGTTTTAAATGGATTGACTTAAACACCTGCTGAAATATTGAACGGGAAAGTTCGGATTACACTACGCACTGATGGAGTGTGACTTCATTTTCTGTTAAGGGCCCCACATTGCCTCTACAACGTTACACAGCAAATATGTGTTTGCTGCTATAAAAACCTCCCTTATATATTCCTCTTGCTGGCAGTTATATTAACTATCTTTTGGAAGCATTCTGCAGTTTCTCTGGACAGAGGGTCTATGGTAGGCTACAGTATCTCTTAAACAGCAGCACAATGTGCACGGAACTTCACCCATTTAAAAAAAAAACTTTACCCATTTGTCTTCTCAACAAATGTTATTCAGGGCATGTAATGCTCAATGCTCCTACCATAGCCACTAGCTGGCATTAACTAAAATCATCTTTTATGGAAAAAAACAGCTCACTTTCCAAAATAAAGCTACAAGGTTATTACAGTTAGCTTTAAAAGCTAACCTAGGTTTAAATGCAGTGGTGCAGTTTGAAATGAATGAAATGCTGTCTGAAACTTTTATAGTACATTGCTTGTACTATAATGGGAGCATGTGTATAAACTATAGTATCATCAGCATAGAGGAGTATTTTTGCTTAAGTGCCTTCACCAAAGTCATTTATAAAAAGGGGAAACAAAATGGGTCCCAAAACAGAACTATGTGGGACGCCTTTTGTTAGATTGATGCCCAACTGCACAGACTGCAATCTACAAGATAATTTCTTCCTGTTAAAAGGGACTTCTTCCTCCCCACCGTTCCCAAGTGCTGCTCATAGGGGCTCATCAGACCATTGGGGTTTTCTCTCTAATACTGTAGGACTGTAGATTTAGACTGTAATGTGCATTGAAAAGTCTGTTGTTGTGAACTGGTGCTACATAAATAAAACTGAAGTGAAACTTGCAATTGATATCGTTGGAAGTAAGTGTTACCTCTGAGCGAGCCTATCTGGACTGTGGGGATGTTGCTCAGGTCTGTAGGCAACCCCACATACACCCCTCCATAGTTCCTGATCACACACACACACACACACACAGTCAGCTGTTGGTAATATGAGGTGTAATACATAAACAGATTTTAAAATTTAGAAAATAAAATGACTCACTTCCGTTTGTCGTCTTCTGGCACCGACTCTTCTGATCTGTCGACACACACAACAAAGTGAGCTGATTTCCTTAAACCGGCGACATGAGAGAAAGGTCAAACAACAGTGACATGTTTCAAGATGAAAATACGTTTGAAAATGTACTCACAGCTTTGATGAAAACTCAGCATGACCTGAAGTCAGCAACAGACAGAGGAGCGAGATCAGTCAGGAGTTAAATTCATTTTCTGCTCATAGGAATCACTTTTTTGTAAAAGAGAACAAGCTGACATTTCAGCACACTGAACACTCAGCATATATTATCAGCTGTGACATAGCAGTAATTTAATCTGTTTAATAAAAAAACGCATTTCTATGAGAAAAATCACAAAAACTCCACAAAGCAGAAAGATACATGTTTAAAAATTCCAAGTTTCATATAAAGATTCATGCACTGGGTTATACTTCATAATTTACCAACTTAAAAACTCAACAATAACATTTATTAATCTTATCTTAAAGACACCTCTAATCAGTAACATTTAAGACTTTTCAGAAAAATCTGGAAAATAAAAAAAATGTTTTCCTTCCTTCTATTTTGTTTTCTTATTTCCTTGCAAGTTTTCCTTTTCTCCTTTCTCGTTTCCTTGTTGGTATTCCTCCTCTACTTTCCTCCTCTCCTTTCTTTCTCTCCTTCCTTCCTTCCTTCCTACTAGTTTGGTTTCCTTTTTTCTTTCCCATTTTCCTTCCTTCCCTTCACCCAGCTTTGTTTCCTTCTTTCCTTACTTATTTTCTATTCATTCCTCTGTTTTTCATAAAAGCAATATTCATATTCACTCCTTTTGTTGTTTTGTTTCCCTGTTTGCTTCCTTCCTTCCTTTTCCTTGCTTGCATTCTTTCTGTCCAACTTCCCCTTTCAGTTTTGCCTCCATCTTTCTTTCATTGTATTCCTTTATTCCCTTCTGTCCTTCCTTTTTCTCCTTGTTATCTTTTCCTTGTTTTGCTTTGCATTCTTTGCTTTGTTTTCTTTCCTCCCTTCCCTTATGTTCAGCTTTGTTTCCTTTTTTCTTTCTTTCTTTAACTGAATTAAAAGTGCAGAGTTGCCATCTGCTGGGACTTGACTTGAAGATTCAAAATTTAGGATTAAAAAACAAAACAAAAACAAACAAGCACACAATCAAAAACCAGTCTTTCAGTCAGCAAAAGAATCAGAGTCGCCCTCTGAAGACCATGAATCCTGTGTGTGTTAAGGAACTGGACAGACTGCAACCACTTGACTTCTGCAGGATGAAGTCCGACTGTTGGGCGAATGTGAACGTGAGCATGAACGAACTGCTGACCTGTCCAGTGTGTACCTAGGCTCTCACCCTCTGACAGCAGGGATGGCCTGCAGTCCCCCATGATCCTGAACTGGATAAGGGGTTAAAAAAGATCGCTGGCTGGCTGGCTGGAGTTGATAAGGCAAACAGGAGGAAAAGGGGTGGCTGTTATCCCAGCCCTAACAGGTTAAAAAAAAAATGCACCTTCAGCTGCTCCCTTATATTTTCCCCAAGGGGTCACCACAGTGGATTAATCTGCACTGACAGAGGTTTTATGCCAGATGCCCTTCATGGTGAGAGGGGCTTGTGTCCCTACCAGGAATCAAACCTGGGACCTTTTGCTTGTAAGGCAAATGTGTAAACCCCTGCACTACGGGGACACTTAAAATGTACTTTCAGCCACTCCGTTGTATTCTCCCCAAGGGTTTGTCACAGCAGCTTAACCCACTTTGGGAATTTGGCAGAGGTTTTACGCTGGATGCCCTTCCTAACACAACTCTCTATGGGGAGAGGGGCTTGTGTTCCCAGCAAATGTCTACCAAGTTACTTAGAGCTAAGAATTGCTAATTAAAATTGATGTTTACTGACCAAAAGGAAAATTTACACACACGCAAGGAGATACAGTATGATTCAAAATGATCCAATATGAGATGCAATGATCTAAAATAGCCAACGTGAGACATAAAATTATTATGAGGTGAAAAATGAGATTAAAGATGAGACCTAAATGGTGTAAAACACCAGAAAGTGACCTAAAATGACCGACATCAGAAGGAAATAGACTGCAGAGCTGCAAAACAAATATGATGAGAAGTAAAAACAGCTCAGAGCCACCACAAATAAGAAAAATCAGATGTAAAATGGAAAAATCAGATTAGTAGCCACAGCGAGATACTAACAACGACGTAACACAATCATAAAAGATGCAAAATAACCACAATCACCCATAAAACCATTACAACATGACCCAAAGAGATGACAGACCAAAACCACCACAAAAAGTAAAGCTGGGATTATGCAACTGATAACATTAAAATAAAACACTTAAAATGTACACTAAAAAGTACAAAAAATCACTGCAATACAAATGTACATTCAAATCTGCAAGTCCAAAACAACAACTAAAACCGTAAAAACTATCAGTCTGAAGTCTGAAAACTTTAACTGATACTAAAGAGCCAGTTTGAGAATCAAAAAGTGGACTCTGCTTTCATCTCCTAAAGCTTTATATGTGTTTACCTGCATTTTTAAAGTCAAAAGCTCTACAGAAAAACTGCAGGACAGAAAACAGGTTACTTGAATAACTTGAATGAGTCTAAAGGGAAAAAAAAGACGGGTTAAATCATCTCTCTGCCCTGCTCGACTAACATTATGTTCAGTTTTTCAGAGTCCTCACCTCCAGTGCTCTTGCTGCCGCTGCTGCTGCTGTTGTTGTTAGTGGTGTTTTTGGCTGGGGAGGAATTTCCACATCCCATCGTTCAAAAACCCTCAGAGGAAATGGAAAGAAAAGAAAAACAGGCGCAGGAGAAACGAGAAACAAAGGAAGAAATGGTGAGAGGAGGGCAGGTGTGAATGGAAAGGATGAAAGCGTCTCTTTTTCCTTCCTCTTTCTATCAGCTGAAGCTCTCAGCGTGGAGGGGTGAGGATTAAATGACGCCAAGGAAAGAGAGGAGGTGGAGGAGAGGGAGGGAGGAGAAATGGGGAGTGTGTTCACCCCTGCTGCTGAGGGACCAGAGCCTCTCAAGTGTGTCTTTCAGTGTGTGTGAGACGTGCTTTAAAATCTCTACACAATTTTGAAGGAAGTAGATCAAAGTCAGCTAGAATTGATTTAATTGGTGCATTTCTGCTCAAATGGAGCTTAAATAGGATTAGAGGTACGTGGTGACAGGAGAACCTTGTGCAGTCCAGCTGGAAACACACCTGAAGGCATGGATGGCGTACTGATCAGGCCTGCCAGGGAGGGCCCTTGATCCGCAAAATATTCAAGGAAGACACACAAACGCAACGAAAAGAGGAAGGAGAATTCTAACTGAGGCATTAAAGCCTACCAAAATGAAATTTAAACAACCACAAACAGACACAAACTGACCACAGAAAGATGAAACCACCACAAAGGGGTGAAAAACAACCAACATGATGAACAAAACCAACACGTGTCCTATAACTTCCAAACTAAAACCCAACACCAGTGCACAGTGCCATTAAAAGAGACAAAATGAGACCCAAAATCAATACACAGAGACATAATGACCACAAGAGTGAACACAACCAGCATAAAGAGGCACAAAACTAATAAAACAAATTCCAAAAACTACCAACCTGAGAGACAAATGTGCCATAAAATGACCAAAACCACCACGAAGAGATGCCAAAAATCAACCTTCATGATG
This sequence comes from Etroplus canarensis, assembly GCA_015106775.1. Lineage (NCBI taxonomy): Eukaryota > Metazoa > Chordata > Actinopteri > Cichliformes > Cichlidae > Etroplus > Etroplus canarensis. The sequence goes on from VUQH01085241.1 coordinate 33,023, forward strand.
CACATGTGAAACACAATCAGACCAGAAAATGACCTGAGACCTAGAACCTCCAGATACAAATGGACCAAAGAGGAAAATAAAATGAGATGTGATACAATCACAAATAGATACAAAACAACCAAAATTATTCACTATAGAATCACAAGGTGCTACAAATGATTTTAAACTGCTACACTGAGAAAAAAAAACCCACTATGAGACAACTAAAATACCATAAAACTTACTAAAGAGAAATAAAATGGGTACAGAGCCATAAAACCAACACAAAGTAATTAAAACTACCACAATGGAATGCAAAACAATCAAACTGATATATAAAGTGATGTATAAAATGAACAAAAACTGTTCCAATTCTGTATCAAAACTGCCCACAACTGCCTAAATGATCCAAATCCAGCAGAAATAGACAAAAAAAACCCAACAACATTATATGCCCCAAAGTGAGACCTGAACCTAGAAATGAACCTCCAGAGAGATTACCCAAAATGTATCCAAGAGTGCCAAATTTACCACTGAACCATCACCCTTTGGCTGCTTCCTTGTATTCTCCTCAAGGGGTCGCCAAAGCGGATTACTCCTCACTGGTAATCTGGCAGGGGTCTCAAATGATCAAAATGAGATGTGATCAAATACAGACACAAAATGACAAAGATATACAAAAGAAACAAAGCCACCATAAAGAGTTACAAAACAGGGACAGGGACAAAGATCTGCAAAACAATCAAAATGATGCACAAACTCAGCACAAGGAAGCATGAAACCAACAAAAAGCACTCCAAAACTACTACACAGAGCCAAAACCACCGTTAAACGACCAAAAGTTCAACAAAAACAACCTCAATAATGCACATAGCCACCACAAAATAAACTAAAATCAGTTATACAGACCTTGAACCTCCAAAAAGATACAAAATGATCAAAGAGAATCAAAATTAGTTTCTCAAAACAACCAAAATACCACAAAGAGATGCATGACAATCAAAAAACTGCACAAATTCCCCATATGGATCCAGAAACTATCAAAGTGCCCCAAAAGTACCGAACTGAGATACAAAATCACCACTAAGAGTTGCAAAATTAGGACAAAAAGATGCATAACCACCACCAAACTGATGCACAAAAGCAACACACTGAGCTATAAAGCCATGAAATTACCAAAATCACCACAATGAAATGCAAAATGAACAAAATTAGACTTAAAAGTGTTTCAGTGACGCACAAAAAACACCACAAAGTGACCCAAAACTAGACTATAAAATGACCACAGTAACCTAGAACTATCCAAAAGCCTGCAAAAATGACCACAAAACTGATCAAAATAAGAGGCAGTGCTACTAAAAACATTATTAGTCCCAATGCCAACTGCTAAGAGGCACAAAGCTACCATAATAAACGCTAAATTAGAGCCAAAATGACCACAAGAGACCACAACCACCACAAGTACAAACCCAACACACAAAAGACCCAAACACCCACCAAAATTGCCAGCCACTGGGTGTGGCTGTGCTGGGCTATATCAGTGACGTATCTTGGGGTCAGTGGGTGTTTTGGGTCTTTTAAAACCACATACAACCTCACCCAGGCAACCCAGCTGGGGGGGTGATCAATCCCCAGCTTGGATCCCAGCAGGAGTAAACCACAGGGCTTCCTTCTTCAGCCAGCTTTGTGTCTCTCTCTGCAGTATCAGTGACTGTTTTGATGGCCCTCTTCTTAACCAGCCCTCCTATCCCTAGTTTGGTGAAGAATCTGCAGAATGACGTTCCTACAAAGCCCCTATATCCTACCTCAGTGTGTCCCCTGCGCTGCCCTGTCAGCTCGTGGTACTCTCAGCTATGATCAGCTGTTTGGTGGAATATGAAAAAATGATCATGGCTGGATGAAGAGTTGTTGAAGCAATATGATCTGGAAACTGCGGCTGGTCGCCAAGATCGACCCCCAGTTGCCTGTCGGCTGCTGAGACGAGAAGACCAGTCGGTGAACTTGAGCGTGGGATGTTTGCTCCGGCCTTAGCGAAGCTGACAGGCCTGTTGAGATGGTGATGTTCGCTGCAGGTTATGGCTGAGACGACTGCTTCTGCAGTCGCTTTGAGCACTTGATCACGCCAATAGAGGTACAGGTCTTCGAGAACTACTAAGGATGTGTTCACGGGATCCTCTTCCAGCGCACAGGTCAGAGGATGGCGATGCGCTCTTGCCCCAGATGTGGAGATTTGCAGGACTCGGTAGGCTGTCATACACAGCCTGGGTCAAAAATGATCTCAAAACACAAAGTGATCAACGTGAAAAGCAACACCAACACAGCGAACATTTTCCCAACAATGCCAAGTCTAGGACTGTTTCCACATATTTTCACTTAAACAAGACTGGTGCCAAAACCTATCACCAACACACGCCAACGCCGGAACCACTGACATCTTCAGTTTTTCTTAAAGTGAAGCCGATTTTCCCCCCAAACTAAAATATGAGCATTCTGCTAATGCATGCTGATTTGTCCATGAAAGATTTACGACAGGACACACTCCCTTATTTCCAAATGATAGCGAGATGTCAGAAGTAAAACGGTAAAAGAGAACCTTCAATGCACGTATAAGAAGCAGATGGTTTTGACGTGTAAAGGTGACGACACCAGGGTCTTTGTTTCAGCCCATTTTGTCAAAAACATGGTAATAATTCTCAGAAGAAAAGTGTCCACCTCACAAAATTTACGTTTTGGGCTACAGGACCCATTCGTTCAGAACTAACTTGCAAAATTCAGACTGGGAGTTCGATTGTTTAGAAGGGCTTTGGATAAGGCTTCCAGCAAGTCTAAATAAACTGAGCTCAAAGTATCCTACCACTGAAATCATACATTCTGCAGGGAATCTTTACTGTTCCAAATGCCCAAACTCACCAGATTCTGGTTTGTGGTTCTGGACAGCAGGTGTTGTGGAGGGCCGGGGGGGAAAAGAAAACAGCCTGTTCCACCGTTACGTCTCAGAAGTACTTTTATTATTCTGATTGTTCTCCATCCTCCTTCCTCTCTGCTCTTTTCGTACTTCAAAGAAAAATGAGTCATGCCACCCACACTCCAACCTCACATCAACCTTCTTTCCCGCACTCAGCTCAATTACAGGCAAAAGCAAAGTGACTTTCAGGAAATAATTGATTGTTCGTGCTGTCTCAAGCAGGAAGTGGAAAATGACTTCTGGACTCATGCTGAGAGTTTTTGTTCCTTATCAAAAAGTCTCAAAGTGTCTCAAAGATTCAATGATGAAAAGATTTTACTGCAAAGAAAAAAAAAGATAACAGGCTTGATAGACACTTTGGATTCAATCAAATGTAGTGTTTAAGAAGAGTTCTTTTCCAGTCATATCTGTGAACCAAATGGCAAACTTCAGGCCTGCAAAATGAAGCCGAAGCACCTAAAAATGCAGTTCCTCTAATGGCAACATGAGGGTGGCTTTAAAACTAGTTAACCCCCAGAGACTCCTCAACCTCTTCTGCCATTAGCACCAGCACAAAAACTACGTGCTAGAGGCTGCATAGCATGGGTTTCCATGGCCTTGCATCACCAAGCACAATGCCAAATGTCAGATGGAATGGTGTAAAGGACACTGACACTGGGCTCTTACTCTGTGGAGTGACAAATCATGACAGTGCACAAAGCAAACCCCATAAAGTCATGGTTGGATGAATTTGGTGTGAAGGAACTTGACTGGCCCACACAGAGCCCTGACCTCAACCCCATCAGGCACCTTTGGGATGAACTACAGTAGAACAGAAATTGTGAGCCACAACTGAGACACTCGGATGGATGGATGGGTACACTAAGAAGGGAAAATGATGAGTCACTGTTCATGAACTTCCTAGCAGTGTATTTCATGAAATAGTCAACAACTTATCATGAAGACCCCACTTGGCCACTCTATGAGAAAGAACTGCGATACATGTGCTGTAGGCAGTGTTATCACAGATCCTGAAATTTAATCCATGTGTATGTTAGAACAGTTAGTTTGAAAAGTAAAAAATAATTTTTTAATCCAAAAGAAGTCCGTAAATATGCTAGAAATTAAAAAAAAATGCACTCTATATACAGGTGTTTTTTAAAAAAAATTCATATAATAAACACAAAAGCTATCTAAATACTACAATATGTTAGTAGCAAATAGCACAGAATCAGCACTAGATAAGTTAGATGCCTGGAGAAGGGATATACAGGAAAATATTGATGAGTCAGATTGGAGGGATGCTTGTTTAAAAGCACAAAAACAAACAATAAACACAAGATTTCAATTACTTCAATATAAGTGGCTGATGAGAATGTATATAACACCTGCCAAGCTCCATCGTATGTCTGCTAATATTCCAGATGTATGTACCAAGTGTTTGACTGAGAAAGGAACTTTGTTCCACTGCTTGTGGGAATGTGCAAAGATCCAAAACTTCTGGAAGGACGTTATACAATGTCTATCAGAAATGTTTAATACAAAAGTCCCTTTAAATGCTAAACTATGTGTGCTTGGAATATACTCAAAGAACTTTCTACAAACACAGAAACAGTATGCAGTTTTGGACTTTG
>VUQH01085243.1:0-14822 GCA_015106775.1 Etroplus canarensis
CAGAGGGCAGCATAGCAGACACTGAGGACAACAACAAGTACCTTGGAATCCCACAGGCAAATGGGAACCATGAAGAGGTCACTAGGGAAGCCGCAATCACCAAGTACCTGCAGAGAGTAAGACAAGTCCTGAGGAGTCAGCTGAACGGAAGAGCCAGGCAACCAACACCTACAAATACAGCCTATATGCTAAGCGGAAGGAAGGAGGCCGAGGGCTAGTGAGTGTCAGAACCACTAACCAGGATGAAACAACACAGATCCATGAGTACATCAAAAAGATGGCCATGTCTGATCACATTCTTGGTGAATACCTCAGGCAGCAGAAACCCAGGATAGAAGAGGAGCAAGAACAGGAACCATCACAGCAAATAGAAGAGGTACAGTAGCTGATGTTGAAAAGTCCTACCAATGGCTGGACAAAGCTGGATTGAAAGATAGCACAGATGCACTAATCATGGCAGCACAGGAACAAGCTCTGAGCACAAGATCGATAGAGACTGGGGTCTACAACACCAGGCAAGACCCCAGGTGCAGGCTGTGCGGAGATGCCCCAGAGACATTCCAGCACATAACAGTGCAAGACGCTAGCTGGCAGGGCATACATAGAGGGCCACAACCAAGTAGCTAGTATAGTGTACAGGAACAGGCCTGGAAGTCCCAAGTACAAAATGGGATACACCTCCAAAGGTGGTTGAAAATGACCAAGCTAAGATCCTGTGGGACTTCCAGATATAAACAGATAAACTGGTGATAGCTAACTAACCGGACATTGTAGTGGTGGACAAGCAGAGAAAGTGATAGATGTAGCCATCACAAGTGATGTCAACATCAGGGATAAGGAACATGAGAAGCTCGAGAAATACCAAAAGCTGAAAGAAGAACTAGAAAAGATGTGGAAGGCGAAGGCAACAGTGGTCCCAGTGGTAACTGGAATACTCAGGGCACTGGGAGAGTAGCTAGGACATTTGAGTTTTCTGTCCAGGATGTGTGTGTGTGTGTGTGTGTGTGTGTGTGTGTGTGTGTGTGTGTGTGTGTGTACACTTTATTTTTTAATACTGAGTTCAAAATCATTTCCATCAATAACTTGAAGCAGACCAAGACTTGTGGTCAGGGGAAGCCAGAGGAGGTAGATTGAATTTACACTATGACGACAAAAGTTGGTACTTAAACTGTACTCTGGAAACTACGCTAACTACTGTACTATTATTAACAAAAATTTAGCAGCAGAGGATTATGTCAGCTATTTCTGCATTTCCTTTATATTTGGCTGTTTTGGCAAAGCATTCAATCACAAGTCAAGTAACCCCTTTTCAACAGAGATTTAGCTTCTGGCCATCTTGGTGGCTTCTACTATATATCATAAAATTAAACTGAATTTGAAGAAGTGTAGAAATTAAATTATAGTTTCATTGTTGTTTGTGGCCCTGAGGGTGAATGGTGCAAATTAAACCGACATTCTATTAAACTAATGATTTTTATTCAGCTGAAGCACACATAGCACTAATGCTACCGGTTGCTGTGGGCACTAAAAATACTCACAGCATGAGGTGATATTTCTGTGTTTGTTGCAACTCGTCTATTGAGACCATCAGAATAGAATATACTGGAATTTGTTAATAAACACTTGTGGCCAAGAGGCCAGTGTTCAGTAAATGCTACATAATCAAGAGGGCCTGTCATATTTTAAAAAAGAATTACCTTTAAATCAGCTGCATGCAGTAATCACATGTTTAGCAGCTCACACTGTATTACAAGTCAGTTCCTTATTCCATTTCCGTTTGAACAGGTATGTATTGACATTCATATTATGAACATAGACAAAAATGGGGTATTAAAGGTGCTCCATCACAATAATTTCTAGCTCCATATTTTAATTCTGGGACTATGGTGCAGCCCTTCTCTTCATACACTGTCTGAAAAAAAGACAGTCCTCTTCTGATTGGCTGCCTCCTATAAACAGAAGTTTTGAACATCAGATAGGTGAAGCTTTTGTGTTTACAGTCACAGCTACACTGCTTGAAATGGCCATATCAGGATGTCTAGCTTACCTAAACATATGTATATGACAACAACAACAACAATGATTTAGTTAAAGTTAGACTGAGGATGCCAATTCCTCGTTTTTCTGTTATTGATAAACACAATTTAATCTAAAAGATCAGGGGATGGTTCATATTCCTTGAGTATCAACAGTATATTGCCATAGCAATTTTTATAATATTGATGTGGTTTAAATTGAGGTTCTTTTTATACAGTTGTGTAACTGTACCTTTACAATAGTCTGTAAAGGGACCTTCTTTTCACACTTTTACACTTTTACCAGTGTTGAACTCATTTTTGTATCAAAAAGTTACAGGTTCAACTCTATCATAGCAATCTCATGCAGACAATTAAGTGTTAAATATAGCATACAAATAGTAAACCGTATTCAAAGAACTGAATCTAACACTGCATGTTCTGTGAAAATGCATATATAGGTTTACAGATTTATTTCTGGAGATAGTAAGAAATAGATGCATGTGGAAAGAAACTGTTCTTTAAGCAAGAGGGTTTGATGCATAGATGCACAGAATGCTGTATTTTCTGCATTACAACTTGTGTGTGAGCCTTCTTTTCTTTAACATGCCCCAAATGAGAGACAGAAAAATTTACATATAATAACAGCAGAAAAATAATATATAACAATTACTGTATTCATTGTAACACATAGTACTTTAAGAAGCTATTACCAAGGAAATTTTCATTTAACTGATAAACTTACACGGGTGTCATAAATGTTCTGGTACATTTCTTAATTTGCTTGTGGTGATCCAATATGGTTAATGAATCTTGCTGAGTGGGTTGTGGAACTTAATGGGAGCCAGCTGCGCAAATCTTCAATTTTAATAGCTAATTGTTCAGATGGTTGTTTGCCTACATTAAAGTACACCATAATCATTATTATCAATATTATTATGTGGTGTAAATATTCAATTTGCAAAATAAGTTTTAACTGAATTAAAAATTATCTTGGAATAAAGAATCAGTTCATGGTAAATTTTGGATGAAAAAAAGTAGTGGCATGTCACATTAACACCTCAAGGACAATGAATTTGATTGCATTACGAACATTTGTCAACAATATAGAGACACTGCCAAACAGCATCTTGATATAGAGTTTCAAAGCAAAACAAGCCAATGGATAAAGTAGCAAAAAGACTAAATCATGTGTGGCCAGCTGGAAGAGAAGCTGGTCCACCTGTACTGCTTTCATGAAATATTTACATTATTTACCTCTGTATATTACTGGTCTAACACTTTTAATAGGGCAGTTTTTTCAGTTGTCAGCTCCAATTGCTTTCTCCCCCTGTCCCTTCATCCTTACATCTAAACCAATTACCTTATGCGTCCCACTTGAGTTAAAAGGCAATTAGATGTCAAGAAATGCACACAAAACAACAATCAACCTCCTAGTTATGAACGCTGCCCTCAAGGGAACCCCCCGCTGCATATTTTGCTGAATTAGTTCGTGGTTGTCAACAGCCTTTACCAAACTTGTCTGCTGCAGTGATGCAGCATTAAAAGACATTAAAAGATCTGAGGTTAAAGGTATAGGGTAATAGGAAAAAAATGCACATGGTCTGTAGGCACCAACCACCTGTTCTGAGCGAACCAAGAGAATGTGTGATTTATATGTGTGTGTGTGTGTGTGTGTCTAATAATCCTTTTGTAACAAGTATTTTTTCTCGGCCAGCTGCAATCCCACTGCATGTGTTTTGCAAGGTCAAAGCAGAGGAATAAAAAAATATGTTAAAGTTAAAAAATTCCAGTTATGTGGGCAGCAGAGGTGAAAAATCCAACATCTATGCCAAAGCTCACTGCTTTAAGGTTTGGCAGCAGTGTCTTTTTAAACAATGGCTCGAGCTGAGCATGTCAACATTGAAACTTTATGTACTGCCTTAGAGCCTTACTTTTACGATGACTTGGAATGGAGATTTAAGTTGTGGTGGGGTTAAGGGCGTGAAGTTAATTTGGATGTTCAAATACCAAACAAATCAAGTCAGTCCCTGCTGCATCCACTGTTTCTCTGACAACTAATTTTAGTATCTTGAGAATTGTGCAGTATAAGGGAATTGAGACCTAAAGTAAAGTGTACCATTTTTCAAAATTATATAAGTATCAGGCTGTTTGATGTTGCTTAACAGAGCACATTTATGAAAGAAAAGCCAATACTGTATTAAATAGGGCAAATACGTCATATATATTGCAATAAGATGATATTACCAGGAGATGGCAGCAAAATTCATCCATACACCAAAAATAATTTTCCCTTGCTTACTTTGAATAGTGAGTGATGAGAGATCAACCCACCATGGTTGATCCAGTAGCTGTTTAAGTAAATGATCATTACAATCTAATATGTTATAGTTGAAGGCATTCCATAATAGAGGCAAGGTAAAGCCCATATGTGTATGCTGAATCTCTAACATAAACATTTCCAATGAACATCTACTGCAGTTCAGAATCCATTTGCTTTGCCATATTACTATTTAGCTCATTCCTATTTAAAAAAAAAAAATGAACCTAATATATTTCTTCTTTTGTAATTCTTGCAAGAATAATGGTTCTGTCACATGGAATGACACTCATACTGAAGACAAAAATATTGCTTTTCTCCACATGATGGCAGTGTAACTATGGGCATCTGTTTTTTTATATAATTAAACAAAACTGGCATTACTGTGGACTCACACAGTCCAGTTAATATATGCATTTTAAGGTAATAATAATAATAATATTATACAAATGAGGTGATTTTAAAAAATCTATACATAAGAACCATAGATCAGTGCAAATACACAAATCACAAAAAATAAAATAAAAAAACAAACAAACAAACAAAAAGAACAGTCCATGTGCACCTCAAGAGGCATGTACCCACTACCATTTGATCCAAAATAGAAGATTAAGGAGAAAAAAGTTCCAACATCAGGATTTTTGAGTGGATCTCTAGGTGTCTGTGTGATCCTTCACCATGCCCCTAAATGTCTGTGCCAATTATTTGAATATTTGGTTTGTCAAAAAACAAAACAAAAAAAAAACCAAATAGATAAAAAATAGAAGAGCAACAAAAATATTTCAAACTGCATACATACCAGTATCCTATTCAGTCAAGCACATCCTGTGTAGTAGAGCAGACAGATGTCTGACAGTACTGTTTGAAATGGTTAACAGCATATTTTGAGACAGTCACTGTCAGTGTTATGAAAACTAGAGGCAGCCTGCTGGCAAAGTTTTAATGTTAAACAAAGCTCTGTGTTCTGTGCTAAAATGAATATTTCATTATGAATGCCATTGCATGCAATGATGTGACCCCAGCTTTATATACAACCACCAACATTCTGCTACTATCTATGCAGTGCTTTGGTGGGGATAATTAGATGGATCTGTGTCCTGAAGTTGCTGGACTGTTTCTGAGGGCAAAGTGCTGTTTACTCCAGTCCCAGATGACTGTGATGTAATGTAATTATGTACCTTGTATGCAACCCAGTAAATGCTTGATTCACTTACGTTGGCAACCCGTGGGCATTACACCAATTTTCACCCTCAAATAGCCAAATTCTGTATAGTTTTGATCACCTTATAAGCAATAATTAGAGTATGTAAATCAAGCAAATCCAATATTTTCATTTAATTTTTTCTATTCTATTTTATTTCATTTTATTTCTTGTATTTTGATGCCTTGAGCTCCCCGTTTTCAGTTTTGTAAATATTATCTGCCAATGAACTTTTCTTAAACTCCCCATGTCACTTCAAGTTAAGCACTGCGGCTGTCATTCAATGAGGAACGTGGTGAAGTTCTACAAGGTGTGTCAGGGAGATACAGCACAGAGTCAAAAGCCTGGGGCACAGTGTGTATTAAGGTTAATTTGAACTGATTAGATAAAAAAGAGGGGCTGTTGCTGTTGGGAGTACAAGCATTGTGCGTGTATACTGTGCTTTATCTTTTACTTAGTGAGCTTGCAAGAGTGATGCTTCATGCTAAGGGACACCCTTAGCACAAAGTTAAACTTTTTGATAGCAAATATCTAGCAGCTGGTTGTGCTTGATGAGTAGCATCTGCAACAAGAAAAGGACTCTGGATGAGGCTGGTTTTTGGTATTATAGCCATCTTCACTACTTTCCGTTACTGTTGTTCTTGATGTCCATTAAACCGAGTTGTGTTTACTTTTCTCTGTATAGTGTCTTCATATTATATGGTTTGTCCCTGGTGAGTTCAAGTGATTTCCCCTGTTTTCCTCCTTTCTTATTTCTTAGTCCCTGTGCTGCTGCCTGAGACTAAGACTTTGGTGAAGATTTTGTTATCTGTGTGGATGTTACATCCACCATCTGTTTGTCTTTTACTCTCTGTTATTGCTGCTCAATGGGAGCAATAACACACACACACACACACACACACACACACACACACACTCACACACACACACACACACACACACACATATATATATACCCTCATGTGGATATGGAATAATACACAATAGCTGAGTAACAGCTGAAATTAGATAAAGGAGTCAAAATCAAAAAACCCTCCCCCAGAGGTCACCACAGCAGAACTGTCAGTACACTTACCCTGATGCAACCCTCCCATTTACATGGGGTTGGGACCAGCACCAGGAGTACACTGGCTTGTGACCCCAAGGCCAGGCTTGTGTCTCCTCCTGGTTTCGAACTGGTAACCTTTCACATATGAGACGTAAACATTTGACAACATCGAAGATGGCTGAAAACCTGTTAATATCAAATTTAAGGCACTGTTACTTATGTAAAGTAATACAACTCTTCCTTGTTTTATGTTGGAATGAGAAGACTAAGTATTTTAATGGATTCGTGGAAAATTTAGATATATTATTATATTTCCCATTTAACATCTTTAGTAGAAACACCCTTATGAGCCACTGATTACATAGCAAGCTAATGTAAACAATTCACTGAAATATCAATGCCCTGCACAAGACATAATCCACCACTTGATCAAATAAAGAATGCAATGTAAGAATTAATCCTAACATCGTGTAATTTCATAATCTCCATTCAACATTCAGCATCATTTAAATTGTTCATCATAATACATACCAAGGTGTGTGTTGCTCCATGCCAACTTCAGTTTGAATTAAAATATATATCACTTGAGGAAAATTAAATCACAAGAAGACATGGCTGGATATGGATGGTTCACTTGCATCAATGTTAATACTGTGTAAAATTACATCAGCCAGGAATGAAAGTGTCTACAACTCCTTTCCAATTAAGCTCCTTTTACGACATATTAAGAGCTCAACTTAAGCTGTGGGCAGCGGAGGATGTATTTCAACAGATCTGGATTTCCCTTCATTCCATCTGGCAGAGGGTATATGTGAAGAAATTACTAAGCCTCACAAGACTTTAGTTTTTGGAATAAAAACTACTGCAGCCAATTTGAGACTCTTCATCTGTAAGCTGCTTTAAGCCTCACTAAGAGCTTAGCTTTTCCTTATTAGTATTGGCCGCTATATTCAGCAGATATTCCTGTTACCTCTTTTTGCCACCCATCTATTTACCTTTGATGCAGTCTTGTGCGTTGATGACTTAAAGCAGACACCTTAAGCTCACTCCTGTCACTGAGTTTCATGTTAAATTCAGAGCACAGGGGTTATATGTGCTCTACCAAGTAGATGTCTACTGACTATTGGGCCAGCATATATGTTCTTCAAACAGAGCTTTTAGCCTAAGTATTTACTTGAGATTCCACTGAAGGAAAGTGTGCTTTATTGTAATACCAGCAGTTTGCTCGGGGAAGGATATATTTTTTTTTTTTTTTAGTCATTTCAAAATTTGAAGTTGACATTATTTTGTGTGAATATTTCTTGTTCTTGAAGACAGCACCATATTTTATGTATGTGAAAAGCACGCTCTTTTTTCTAAGAATAGGCTGATTTTCCAACTAGATGTGCAGTGAGCAGCACCTCTCCAGGGAATGAATGCAAATCTGTTAGATATATTCCTTTGTATCTCTGCTGTCTTGAGAGTGTCATCTATAGTATATTATGTCTCCACTTTTCTCCTGTCTGTTTGACACCCAAAACAATAGCACTGAATAACAAGTGTCTAGAGGCTGCTAGAGACACTGATGGCCTCTCTACTTTTTACTTTTGTACATTGTTTGGAATAGAAAAAAAATATTGTTTTCATGAAAATGTGGAATTATGAATTAAGTCTTGAATATTTAAAAACTGCAAAGTATGTAAACAATTTTCTTAGCTTAGTAATAGTGGAGGCTGGAGTAGCAACAAATGTGTAGCTTTTTAGAAACAGATGTCATTCTCACCTACTGTACTCACAACAAGCATGTTGAAAACCCAGTTTGTTTACCACAGCCCATAAGTAGGGGGCAGTAGTGCAATACAGACAATTAGTAATTGCTGGAAAGACAATAATCAAAACTACTGCAGAGGCAGACAAAGCTGAGGCAGAGGTTGGATAAACATAGTGTGTGATTCTGTCCAGCTGGAAGATACCTGTAACTACCTTTTAAATGTGCAACAATCTAGAATGACTGTGATGTACAAAATTGGCCTACATAGACAATGTTAAGCTTTGATTATAAATATATGCCAGCCACATAGTAGGAAACTTGATTTGTCTGAACATAGAAGAAAAAATAGTAAGCTAATGGTGGCTACAAATATTTAAAACTAATACTTCATCAGCTGCTAAACAGCTACAGCTGTGCCACAATCTCTTTGATTGCTTCCTCTCTCCACAGTTTGTTACACAAGCATAATATACAAACACCTAAGTTGATAAAAAAATATTTCCAGGCACAACTTTAATTATCTTGGTGCTAAATTCAGCTTCATTAATGCTATAGAACAGCACTTATGATTACTATATGATTGTTATGGTCTTGAGGTTTGTTGTTTGCTTTTGTAGGGTTCTGAGTCCTTTTTGCCTTATGAGTTCTTTGTGGTATCTGTATTGTGTCCTTGTTTATTTCTTTAGATTTGAGCCCTGCTATGTTTATATTCATCTTTGCAATTCTGTTTGTGTTCCTCCTGTGTTATTTAGTTCCCCAGATGTTCCCTGCTCTGTTCCTGTCATTTGTCAAGTTTGTGCTTGTGTCATGTTCTCAGTCATGTTTTCTGCTTCCTGTTTTACTTTGTAATCTGTCTGGTTTTGTGCATTGTATTCAGTTTTGCTACCTGCCCTTGATTGTGGCCACCTGTGCTGCTCCCCCTATTGTTTCTTGTCTGCTTGTTAGTCTGTATCTATTTATACTCTGTTTCTCTTAATTTCAGTTCCCTTTGCAGATGTTATATACACACACATGCTACTCACAAAAAGTTAAAGATATTTGTCTTTTGGGTGAAATTGATGGAAAATGCAAGAAGCTCATGCTACAGTGATAATATGTCATGAAAGTAGGGCATTTAAGTAGAAGCATGCAATTGTGATTTCCTCCTCTCAAGCAATTTATTGAAACAAAAGCCAACAACAGTGGGGGGGATACCACAACAAAAAATGTCAATATCTCAATAATTTGTCGTGTGCCCTTGACCATCAATTACAACTTGACTTCTGTGACTCTTCCAGTCTCTTTGTATCTCTGTTGCAACCTGCTGATGACACTCTGTGACACTCTAAGCTCAGTGGCCACTTCTCTCTGAGAACATCCTGTTTGAAGCTTCCCAGTGGCAAGGTACTGTTGATCAATTGTTAGGTGTTGTCTTGGTCTTATGACGTTAAAATGTGAACAACATGATGAAGAGAACTGTTTAAATACCAGTTCTAACTGAACCAGAAAATGTATTGGTGGATTAATGGATCAAACACCATTTGTGAATTTTACCGTTAAGCGCCTTGTTAAAGAACAGCAAGCTTTGCAAAAGGTACTGAAACACTGAACAGTTGGACATGTGCATTCAAAAGCGTAGAGAAGGTCAAATTAAGTTCACCCATAGAGGTTATAGTGCATTTTAGGTGCATCCAGAAATTTCACCCAAAAGCCAAATATCCTTGAGTCAAATATCCTGTGAGTAGTGTGTGTTTATATCTATCTATCTATCTATCTATCTATATATATATCTATCTATCTATCTATATATATATATATATATATATATATATATATATATATACACACACTCTAAATTAGAGGTATCAAACACGTGGCCCAGGGGCCCAGGGGATGGCTTTTTGAAGTGTTAAAACTGCAGTCAAGCCTTTAATATCTTCAGTTTCCTTCACAGGCATGAAAATGTATTTTAAAAATTATACTAATTATCTAAGAATTCAGGATAGTGTCCCCTTAGTGTAGTAGTTTACACATTCCCCTTACAACTGAAAGATCGATGGTACAATTCCAGGTGGGGGACACAAGTCCCACTCACCATGGGGGTTGTGTCAGGAAGGGCATCTGGCATAAAATCTCTGCCAAATTACCAGTGTTGATTAATCTGCTGTGGCAACCCCTTGGTGGAGAATTCAATGGAGCAGCCAAAAGGATGACCCCTAGTGGAAAATTCAAGAAAGCAGCTAATGGCACATGAAAAAGTCTGGATATGAAGGATTTGAGCTTTTGCAGATCCAGTGTTATCTTTGATGTAAATTTAATGAGACACAGTTGAATTTGATCTAACTGCTTTGATGGCTTATTAAATGTGACGGTTTACTTGTACAAATTTTTATTACAGACTGGTTATAATGAGACAGTTTTACCAATCCTAGTTCACATCAAAAAGGGCTATATGTGAACCAGGAAAAATATGAGTTTGACACCCCTGCACTATTTTCATTATTGTTCCTGATAATATGATACTGATAATTTGATGATCTAATAGTCGTGTGAAAATTTCACCAGTAACATTAAAATTATGTGTAAAATTCCAGAACTGATGATGTTACATAGCTTTGCTGTTACAAAAGCAAAAGTAAGGACTACGACAGTGTGACAGGTATTAAACAGTTATGTTAGTTATAATGCAGAAAGGTTAAATAATGTCCCAGTAAAATAGCTACAAACTAGCATTAAACTTGTCACAACAATTAATACCCTTAATGTACAGTGTCACTTCCTTTTTGTTCACATCTGAGTAGCCTTAGGCTTTTTAAAATCATCTTAATCCACATTGTCAGCTTTACACTGACACCAAAGGAAACTTTTTTCCTTTATTCAGACTGACATGATTGATATCTTTGCAAACTTTTGGATCTCCATTTGAAATTAAAATCAACTTGAGTGCAAGTGAACACATTGTGGCAAAGGGCTCTTCTTACCTGATGCTGGTTAAGTATTACAGAAAAATACCAGTCATTTAAACACATAAAACTAAAGTGACACACCACGTTTTGCATGGATTACTCTAAAAACTCAATGCACAAAATAAGCTATAATATTAAGCACTCACAGATAAGATGAAAAACTAACATTTAGAAACTGTAGGCCACTCATTTTAATGTAGAGTGATTAAAAAGGTTTTTAGTGTCATCAGGATAATCATTTCTAAAACATTTACTTCAGTCTAAAATGGAGGAAAAAAGAACATTTGATCTTCACAGTTCATCTCCAAAGAATGACCTCTTCATGACAACCATGTCAGAAAGTCAGAAAAGCGGGTGATTTAAAACTATTATGTGTAAATAATTGGTTAACTTCTTGCATGGCTTTCAGAAAACAGAAATTACCATGGATCATTTTGTTACGAGCCAAAGATTTATAATTATTGTTAAAATTTCCAAGGGCAAGTAAGACACACAATCAATAAAGCTCACAAAACCCCCCCACAAAACCTCACAACAGTGGAAGAACTACATCTGCAGTTACCTATGTTTTATCTATACCTAAAAAAATAGATCTATGTGTGTAGCTGCTGAATATTAAGAGTACTAGCTGTCATTATAAATCTGCATATGTCCTATTTCCAGCACATACAAATGTTCTTCAAAACTTAGGAATTTAGGCCAGAAAACCAGCACCTGGAAATTGATGTGATTGCAGCTAGGGTATTTTTCCTCCCTGCTATCACACTGGTGATAGATGTAATCACTGCAGCATCATTGTGACTTAGGGTATTTAGGGCCACAGGAAGGAACATTCTCAGGGTGAAAGAACAACATTTTTACAAGCTGTCTGACACACACACACACACACACACACAGTCTGTGTGTGTGTGTGTGTGTGTGTGTGTGTTTGCAGAGTCATGCCGGCTCAGATGTCGCCCGGATTAACAAGGTCTGCTCCAGTTGTTGGGGAACCAGAACAATCGGTGAAAAGTGGGCTACTGGAACAAGGATAAGGATAAGTGGACAAGAGATGAGAATAGGGAACTGTTGCTACTACATACTACCACTTGTTTGTGGAATAACATGAAAAAAATCTCACCAAGGCTAGAGACAGGACAATACAGGAGAAAACATATGGGATAAGGACGCAACACATAACAGCAATGCTAAGTGGCTAGTGGATCTAAGAGCAGACCACAGCAACCTCCCTGAGCAGGATCCAGTAACCATCACAGTGGCAGACATACAGGAAAGACTCTTGAATATGAAGAGCTGGACAGCACTAGGCCTTAACATGATCTACACCTTCTGGTTAAAGAAGCTAATTGTACTCCATGAGTACCTAGCAGCACAAATGAACCAGCTGCTAATAGATGGGATGCACAAAGAATTGTTAACATAAGGCTGGGCAGTCCTGATCCTGAAGGATCCCCAGAAAGGACCAGTCCCATCCAACTGCAGGCCAGTAACCTGCGTCGGTACAATATGGAAGCTCCTGTCAGGCATCATAGCAGCCAAGATGATCAGGCACGTAGCTCAATACATGAGCGGCGCCCAGAAAATAATTGGCAGAAATACCAGAAGAGCAAAACACCAGTTACTGGTAGATAGAGCAGTCACCTGAAACTGTAAAACCAGAATGACCAACCTGTGCACTGCCTGGATTGACTATGAGAAAGCCTATGACTCAATGCCTCAGATGTAAATCCTAGAATGTGTGGAAATATACAAGATCAACAGGACCCTAAGAGCCTTCATCAGGAACTCAATGAGGATGTGGAAGACAACACTGGAGTCCAACTTCAAGCTGATAGCACAAGTAGCCATCAAGTGTGGGATTTACCAAGGAGATGCATTGTCCCCTCTGCTGTCCTGCATTGGCCTAAACCCTCAACAAGACTGGCTATGGATACCCACAACGGAATGGAGTAAACATCAGCCACCTCCTCTACACGGATGACATCAAGCTGTGAACGAGACATTGATTCACTGATCCACACCACCAGGATCTACACCAATGACACTGGAATGTTATTCAGACTGGAGCAGTATAGTTGGATGGTAACAAAAAGAGGAAAGGTAGTCAGAACTGAGGGGATTGCACTACCAGAAGGCTACAAGTACCTTGGAATCCCACAGGCAAATAGCAACCATGAAGTGGTCACTAGGGAAGCTACAACCGCCAAATACCTACAAAGAGTAAGGCAAGTCCTAAGGAGTAAGCTGAATGGAAAGAACAAGATCAGGGCAATCAACACCTATGCCTTGACAGTCATTAGATACCTCACTGGGATAATAAGCTGGCCAAAGTAGGAGACAGAAGCCACTGACATCAAGACAAGAAAGCTCCTTACAGTGCATGGAGAGTTTCACACCAAATCCAGTGCCCTGAGACCATACTGTATGCTAAGTGGAAGGAAGGATGCTGAGGACTAGCGACTATCAGAATCACTATCCAGGATGAAACAACACAGATGCATGAGTACATCAGAAAGATTGCCATGACTGATCACGTGCTTGGTGAATACCTCAGGCAGCAGAAACACAGGACAGAAGAGGAGCAAAAACAGGAACCATCATGGAAGGAAAGGCTCTTGCACAGCAAGTATCACCAGCACATCACTTCTTTTCTTTTGGCGCTAGTGTCTTGTTCTTGTGTTGTCTTTTTCATTGCCTCTCTTGTGTACTGTTTTCTACAATGTTGCACTTTGTACTACGTTACAAAATTAGGGTGTTCTTTGCATTGTAGGGTGTTCTTTGCATTGTTTGCAACCATTGCACATGTTGCACACGCTGCACTTTATTTTTTTATTTTGGATCTTCTAAACTTAAAATTTTAAAACTGTGAAAAAAAAACCCTAGTCCTAGCTCTGTTTTTCATTGATACCTTCTGTCATATGTCTCTGTCATATGTCATATGTTTATATGTTGCACCAGGTCCTGGAGAAACGCTATTTCATTTCACTATGTTCTGCGTCAGCTACATGTGGTTAAAATGACAATAAAGATCTTGAATTTGAATTGAATTTGAATGTGAATGTGAAAAATTAAGTGTATCTCAAGATTCAATAGCCTGTAGAACCCCCTTTTGTGGTAATAACGTGAATTAATCATTTTCTTTTTATCTGACATTCTCAGTCTCTCACAGAGTTGTAGAGGAATTCTGGTCCGCTCTCCTTTGCGACATTGCGCTTGTTTATGCACAACTTTCTAAAGGTCCTGCCACAGCATTTCAATTGGCTTGAGGTCTGGACTTTGACCTGGCCATTGCAGCATGCTGATTTTTCTTTTTCTTTTTCAGCCATTCTGTTGTAGATTTGCAGGTGTCCTTGGGATCATTGTCCTGTTGCATGAACCAATTTCGGTCAAGCTTGAGCTGGCAAGACCCTTAGGCAAGGTCCCAACCGCAAGTGTGCCTCTGTCCACCCAGCAGTAAAAAATGGGTACCAGTAAAATACTGGGAAGGTAACCTGCGATGGACTAGCGTCCCATCCAGGAGGAGTCTAACTCCTAAGTAGCTTC